>JASDQU010307668.1:0-10739 GCA_032191745.1 Picea mariana
TTCAACAAATTATTCATAAGCTTTAAGTTCATTAGAAGCAATGTAGTGGAGAGAAGATTTTCTCTTGAGCCTTCATAAAGTTGTTTATTTTCCTTTTCTAATAGAGGTTCATCATAAATACCATCACTATCTCCATCCTCATCTGGTTGAGCAAACAAATTTTGGATCATTTGATTTTTCCCATCATCTTCCTCCATGGGATCATTAACTTGATTTGTCCCATCATCTTCTTCCATGATATCCTCATTTTCTTGATCATGTTCCTCATCTTGTACAACATCATTTCTACTGGTACCAATTGGTGCAATATTCTGCAGAAAGTTAGAGTGCAACTCTAACTTTATAATTACAAACAATCATGCAAAATTAGTGTGTAGTATAACAAATATTCAAACAATATATATACATATATATAATTTTATATAAAATCGACAATATAAAAACAAATAATGACTATATAGCTAATTACCACGGGATGATATTCATTCGATCCCCCATCAATGTGTCCATATTTCCTACAATGTTTTGTAGTTGTTGCTATTAAAAATCTTACAAGACGTGTAAGGCAACAGTTTTTGCAAGGGAAATAACATCTACCATCACCCTTTTCACCCGCTTTACATTTTTTCCCACCTCTAATATTATGCGACATTCTTCCGCACAAAAATACCCTTTCTGAAGTTTTGAACCATCGTTGTTATAGAAATTAGATTGTCGCAACATCTCTAATTTGCAAAATATTTATAGATATGTTTTTCTTTGCAAGAGCGACGAAAGTTGACCAAGTCAATGTTGACTTTGTCAAACAATGTAACGGTCAATGTTGACATTGTCAAATAGTGTAACGGTCATCATTGAATAGTCACTCTTGAAACGATAGCCAAAGGTCATCGCAAGAGAGACAGGAGTCCATTATCTTCACGGTCATCACTCTTGTGACATAGATTTGGTTTCGTCACTCTTGTGATTATAGCCAAAGGTTTCATCGGAAGCACGACGAATGCAAGATGGATTTATAAAAACATTTAAAAATTCCATTATTTATCTTCAATTGTGCAACGAAAGGTTACTTTCGTCACAAATTTTTCAATATGTAGTAGTGGTTACACCTTTAAAATTTACCAAAACCTAAAAGAAATTTAAATAAGTAATCTAGTCGCTCCTCCCATTCCCTCCATTCCACGTGCTCTAGTTATTTTTTCCTTCAAGAATCGAGTAGCAACTCTACCTCCTTCCTCTTGCTTCACACTAGTTGTAGGGTCATTTTTGTGGTGGTGCAGTGCTTCACTCTAATTATTGTGCCACATTGATTCCATTATGGAGTTACTATACACCATACATTTTTTCAAGTGTGGGGTTTCCTTTATTCTTTTCCATCAGTTCTCATGTTTCCATGGAGAAATTTTTCCTTAGGTTCCTTAATGTCAAGACCTCTCACCTTGAAACCAATCAAGTCTTCCTTGGGGATGGATGTAATGTTACAACCTTAACCAAATTGAACATGTTGACCATAGCTCAAAATGCTTATMTGRGTAATCATGCAATGGGATTCTTATTCAACCTTCTAACTAAGTTTTCCTCAAACATTGTCACCTCAACCTTTAAGCATAGGACCCACTCATTTTCCCATGCACCACATGTATCCTAGAGGTTGTCCATTGCCTCCTTTCAACTTGACACATACAACTATTATGATCCAAGCGTATCTTACAATCATTTCCCCTGCCTTGAGAAAATCATACATGAAACATCTAACATATATTGTCCAAGTGCACCTGCAACATGACCCCTCATCCAAACATGTGACCAACTCATGTCCCACATTGAGACTTTTTTTAGGACCTACAACATTAAATTATGAACCTTAGTACCCTCTTGGGAGACTCTCATAACCTCCTACAAATAATGAATTGGTCTCTTACCTCTCGGGTAAGTAAAAAGAACATGTTCCTATACCCTATGCACCTCATTCTTTAAGAGGACTATCACATGCTTCTTTTCCTTCTCCAAGTCTTAGATTTACCTCAAAAGTTGTCTCTTCAACAAGTTGTCATGGAAATTTTTACATTGATGATCAAACCACCTCTCCCCAGTGGGTGACGTGGTGTTTGTACCATAAGCTTGACACATAGTTGTTGAGTGTCATTCTCATTGGGAAAAATATTCCAATCAATCATTTTGATGTGACCCTTCTTCCACTAGACAAGAATCCTTGCATCCAACTTTTGACATTGAGCTCAAGGTGTGGTTCTATTATCACAAGGTGGATACCTTCTATGTAGAGGCTTTTCGTATCATAAATATAAAGGATTCTAAGTTTTCTATGAAGGATTAATAACCCTATCCTCCAAGACAAGTTGATCCTCCTCATTATAAAATTCCCACTTACCTTGACTCTAATAAACAATTTGATTCCCCTCAACGTGACATTTCTCCTCTTGTAGAAAATATCTTTAGATTCTTTGCCTCGAAGATGGTCTGGGAAAATTTTCCTATACATTCTCCACCTTCCCCTTGTTTGTTCCTCATTTTTATATCTCAAACACTCTTTAAAGGAAAATCCCAACCTTTCTCGAGGAAAATCCTGAGGATGCATACATGCAAGCCACCCATTGTCACCTCAATGGCCTTGCCTCTACACTTCTAGGATAGGGTTACTAACCTAAGGGGGGAATCCCTCATGGTCAATATAATTCCTATCATTTCAATTAAGTTGGGTAAGGACAAGGACTAGGTCGACTTGGATTGAATTCTCAAAAGATGGCTCAAGACAAACAAGAGAAGACAATGCTCAATAAATGCTTGGAAGGCAAAACTTGTAACAATGTTTCATGGCCATGCATCATCATTAATGTACCCTTAATCATCAATATATCAAGTGAAAAACATGTATGTCTTCATCTAATAACAAATTCTTGTAGGAAAATTTTGGTATTGGTCATAAATTAAAGATTAACAAGCATTGACACTGATATAATGCTCAACGCTTATGTCATAAACCACACAAATGTCAGGGTTGTTGATTATCCAGAAGGTAAGTTTTGATGAGCTTGATAAGATAAGTGTGTGAAGGTTAAAAGTTTGTTTGCAAGAAACATGTAAATGTGCTATTCAAGGTATAATAGCTATTGCACCATTAGTTCATTTCATGTTTTGTGAGAGAATTCCAATTTGTATACCATCGATCATAAAGAATTAATGATCAACAAATGACAAATGATTAGGAACGTTCAATGAACATTTAGACAAGTAATAATGTGTACCACTCACACGATCATTTCCATGCAATTAACCATCACCGTTCATTGTTCATGCTTTGTTATGCATACAAATTGTTCTCCAAACATCGAAAGAAAATGGGATAATGTTCTTGTTAGAAGGTAGTTTGAGATAGATTTTAAATAAGAAAAACACAAACTCTACCACTATAAATTTTGCATAAATCGACAGATTTGACAAAGGCTGAATAAGGGTGATGTCGGGAGGTTTTGAGAAGAGCGTTGGACAGTCTCAAGGATTGGATTGAAGGATGAATATGATAGAACCTTTTCAACCATGCACTTTTCCATTCAGGCACAAGAATAACCTACCACTCCCCTTTAGAATAATAGACAAATCTCAGCTTGAACGAATGGAAACCTTGCAAGAATGGTATGGATCAGGGTAAACCGATCAAGAATAAGGGGTGTTGAAATGTGCCAACTAATTTCCCATGATTTTTGGGATATGGGATGATTTCTTGACTCCTAGTGTTATTTCATTAATTGAACAGCTAAAAATAGAATATGGATACATGCACACTAAAGTGATCAATTTGTCTAATTGTTTGATAGATGTTATATATCTATGCATGCTCGTAGAGTCAAATGCATAGTGTGGGATGAGTGTGAGGTTTGCAAGCCTATGTTTGGTTGCTGTAATTCTCCCTTGATCAATAAGAATATTTATTATCATTGCCCCATGGATGTTTCCCTTTAAAGGGTTTTACCACGTAAATTGTTGTGTTCATTGTGTGTGTGATTGTTGTTGTTTTTTATTTTCCATTAAATATTGTTGAGTTTATGCTTCCGCTACCCAACAAGTGGTATCAGAGCAGGTGAGCCAATTCGAGCAGATCCGCGTGAGTGAGAGAGCCATTAGGTGATATCTGGCATGTTGAAGATAAAAAGAGCAGCTAATTATGTTTTGTGAAGGAGAGTTGCTGAGATTCGTGGTGTGCATGTTTTACTATTGTTGGAAGACGGATTCATTGTAAAAGGGCGATACTCTTTGGTCTATCGCTCCCTCGGTCCTATTGGAGGCGCGATACCTCATAGATCATCGCATGCATGCAAGGGGAGCGATAATTTTATGAAATTCTTCTAAAGTTTGGAGCACGAGGTATGAAATTATTTGAAAGGTTAACGCGAGGTATGATAACCTTGGAAAGTCGCATGCATAGGGTACCAAGGTTATAAAGGAACAACTTTTTTCCTTTAAAATTTTTCAAGGATCGCTTTTATAAATGGGTGGATGTCATATAACATTATTTATTTAATAGGTGGATGTCTAAAGGTATATATATTAAATATTTGTGTTTTATCTTAAACATTTTAATTAATATTTTTGGGTTCAACCTTGAAATATAATATTGTTCTTCCATATTAAAAGCTTGGTTTTATAAGTTGTAGTTTTGGGAGGTTTATGCTAATGGAAAAACTGTAGAGTTATAAGTTCGATGTAGAAATTCAACTGAAAGAATAACTTTGAGATATGGAATCTCAAGATGTGAGATATGCTTGTGCAACAAGGAATGCAAAAGGTGTTGGTGAGAAAGACAAAGAAATCGGCAAGCATGACAAATGAAAACTGGGAAGATATGGATGCAACATCCCTTAGGACCATTTCTTTGTGTTTGGCAGATGAAGTTTTGTTTAACATCGTTGGAGAGGAGGCAACAATAAGAGTGGTGATGGTTGAGTCACTGTGAAAGAAAAAAAAATGCATTTACCTTGGAGTTGTAAAATTTATTAATTACATGTAAATGGGCATATGTCTGTAAGACCTGGATAGGCATGCATACCCATGGTTTATTGGGTCACCTATGAAAAGTCAGATATATATTTAAGTATATTGAAGATGTGGGGGGAATGTATGTTGGGTTAACCTTGACTCAGTAAAAGAGTTAACAATTTAAATTTGTTTTCTTGGTCAAAGCACGTGGTTTTTCGGGTCCATGTTTTTTGGGTAATCTGTGGTATTGTGTCCATGGATTGCATGTAATTAAGCCTATAAAAGGCTTCGTGAACTCCATTATAAATGGGCCTGGAGGTAAGCAGTGAAGTCTTACTTGGTCTGCTTGACTGGATTGGGTCTAGGGAATGTTCATGTTAAGGTGGAGCACTGAGACTCCATTGTAAAGTCCCTAGAGGTGAGCGGAATAGGTTCACTTGGGTCAACTTGGACGGATTTGGTCAAGGTTTTTTGAATGCAATATTTAAGGTGGATAAATGTGTCCAGGTTAGAAAGGTGGGTCAATAGAAGGGTTGATGTGTTTAGAGATTTGTAGTGAAATGAACATTGGAAATTCAATCAAGTGTTTGAGAATATATGATGAAGGTAGGTTCATATCTATGGAACTTGGAAATCATTGCAAGGAAGCTTGGATCGAAAGAGCATGTCCAGTGATGCCAAGTTGCAGCAATATTTTTGGGCAAAAGCAGTTGTGCTATCTGGTAACTCGGTCACCATCAATTGCAAAAGACTAGAAGATTTCTAAAGAGGTATGAACAGGTCATCTGGTGATTACTCAAATGTGAAATTTTTTGGTTGTGATGGTTATGATTTTATCATCATTCTAAGTAGGACCCAGATCAAATAGGTAGATAGTTGGTATGGTGATGATGTTAAGGGATGTAGATTGTGGGACCCTACTTCCCACAGAATCATCATGGACAAAGATGCAGTGTTTGATGAATCTCCTTTTATAAAATAAAACATAGTAAAAGATGAAAGGTTCAAAGAATTCTTGGTAGCATAAGGATATTTGGAAGGTATTGATTTCCATGAAATTTTCTCACCAGTTGTTAAAATGTTATTTCTATTCATGTTTTGTTAGCACTAATCATGTTACTTGATCTTGAGTTAGTACAAGTAGATGTTAAAACTGTTTTACATGGAGTTTTTGAATAAGGAGATGTATATGGAACAACCAAAAAGGCTAGTTCAGAATCACAACAGAAGATTTGTTTGCAAACTCAGGAATCATTGTATGGCCTGAGGTAACCAGGCAATGGTACAAGATGTTTGATTCCTTCATGGTGATCCAAATTTTACAAGAAGTGAGTATAACCATTGTGTTTTGGTATATTTATTATCTTGTTGTTAAATTTTATGTTTGTTGCAAGCAAAAGCATGTTTGAGATCAACAAGTTGGATCAGTTGGTTAGGACGTTTGATATGAAGGATCTAGGAGAGGTGAAACAAATCTTGGGCATGGAAATACACAGAGACAAGAAAGATGGTAAGCTTTGGTTATCACAACAAAAGTATGTGCTGAAGATACTCAGGAAATTCAGTATGAATAATGTGAAATCGATAAAATCCGTTTGGCTTTCCATTGTAAGTTTTCTTCAAATTTATGTCCTAACTAATGAAGAAGAAAAGGGTTATATGTCCGAAGTATCGTATGTTAGTAGGAATTTTGATGTATGCAATGAAATGGTCAGTATTTCACATGCAGTTGGTGTTGTCAATAAACACATGGAAAAACTAGGTGAAGAGAATGGAAATGGGTGTTGATGATTGTGATGGGAATGTTCAAGTATTTCACATGCAGTTGGTGTTGTCAGTGGACACATGGAAAAACCAGGTGAAGAGAATGGAAATGGGTGCTTCAATATCTTAGAAGCACAAGTATCAACTACAATGGTTGCATTGATTTAGTCTGTGGTTATGATTCAGGAGATTTGGACAAGGGGAGACCTACCTCAGGTTATGTCTTGCAAGAATGAAAGGATCTATTGGGTAAGTTTGGACAAGTATAGGATGAGGTGTTATGTGGTGGTCAAAGTGTTGTGCATTTGACTAACAGTCCAGTGTATCAAAATGGAAAAATGCATCGTTTTATAAGACAAATTATTGATGGAGGCAGAATGGTCCATATTAGAGCAAATCATGCAGATATGTTCATGTAAAAATATTGTTAGAGAAGTTGTGGAGCTATGATGGTGGTTGGATTCTCTTGGATTGCAAGAAAGGTGATGAATAAATTTGGGCATGATAAATTGGGTAAATTATTATCCAGGTGGAGATTATTGAAATGTGCCAACTAATTTCCCATGATTTGTGGGATATGGGAAAATTGATTAACTCCTAGTATTTTGTCATTAAATGAACAACTAAAAATAGAATATGGATACATGCACACTAAAGTGATTAGTTTGTCTAGTTCTTTGATAGATGTTATATATCTATGCATGCTCGTAGAGGAAAATGTGCAGTGTGGGATGAGTGTGAGGTTTGCAAGCATGTGTTTGGTTATTGTAATTCTCCCTTGATCAATAAGAATATTGATTATCATTGCCCTGTGGATGTTTCCATTTAAAGGGTTTTACCATGTAAATCATTGTGTTCATTGTGTGTGTGATTGTTGTTGTGTTTTATTTGCCATTAAATCTTGTTCAGTTTATGCTTCCACTACCCAACAAGGGGAACTATTTTGATCACAATCGGATCATTGTTTCAAATTTATGGGAGGATTGAGGGATGAGGCAATTTGGAAAGTAAATAGCCTGCAATGATCCACAGATTGGTAGGTATGTCTCATATTCAACACATGAAAACATTGCAGATTCAACCCATATTACATATCGACTCGGGGAAGCCCTTATATAAGTAGATCAAGCCTACAAACAGCCATAGAGATCGCCCAAGGGTTTGAGGAAAAATGGATAAGGTGGCACTTAAACCCTCATATGTTGACTAGAAAAATGGCACTAAAAGAGAAATCGGCCAGCAAAATTGTCTCTGAAAGATATGCGATTAAGTTCAAAAAAAAAATTAAAAAAATGATGGTTAAGAAAAATTTAAATCTTTTGATTGGAGAAATTCATGAAAGTGTCTTCCTACCATTAGGTGATAGAGTCGATTTGGTGCCCTGGTGAAGATCCCTTTGTTTTCTAAAGTTGTTCAATTTCCTCACGCCAACTAGTGAACATGGTGAAGATCCAAGCTATGGCAAGGGTTTTGAAGAATTCCCAAGGAGAATTTGACCATAAACTAAATCAAGATTAAGAGTTTTTCTAAAGATATTAACTAAATTTAATGTGAAAAGATGAAGATCCACACATCAATATTTAAGAACATTAATTATTTTTTCAAAATCCTATCCCTTTAAATTATTTTTAAACTTAGGATAACATTGTACTTATTCACAACATTCATCTCCTAACAATTAGTGATATTATGCATCCTTTCAAAAGATCATATTTTGCACACTTTCCCAAAAAGGTCTCTTTATTTCCTTGACCAACATTCCCATTAGACAAATAAATGTGTTTCAACCTCTTTGCACACTCACTAAAAAGTTTCATCTTTTGAATTACTGCATCATTGTGCATCCTTTCAAGAAAAGCAGCTTTTCCGCATATGGAATAAATCTTTCAAGTTTTTTTTTTCTTTGATCCTTTTTTGTCTTCATCACAAAGTTTCAAAATATATCTTTCCAAATATTGTGATGTTCACCTCCATTATCAAAATATCTCATCTTTCAAATCTTTGCATCATATCGCAGTTTTAGGAATGTTGTATCTTTTCAAAAGTTGTGATCATGGTGCAAACCTTTAAAAGTTCCATTTTTCTAACTACCGCATCGTTATGCATCCTTTCGAAGATCAATTTTACCCAAAGACTGGTTTACTTGCAATATGTAAAGTTTACTTTTTCCCCAATGGGAGCCATCTGAAATTGAATAAGTTGCATCTTTTAAAGTGTCATGATTAATGAAAATGAGTTCAATGATACATCACATAAATGGAAAATTTTCAATTGAAGTTTGCATAACCATCGCAATCGTATCAAAAACACAATAACTTTCCAAATATTGTAATGGAATCCAAAGTTTTAATAAGTTGTCATAGCCTTATGAAATATCATTCTCTAATGATTTGCAATGTTGTCACAAAGTTCCTTAGCATCGATTTTCCAAAAAGTGTGATAAGGATGTGTCTTACCGCAAGTTCTCAAAGGATTTGTTTTTGTGTGGAATGTGATACATTGTAAGTTATAAAAGGATCTCTTTTGTGTAAAATGAAATACACCCACCAAATGTTTCCAATAAACTATCACATGATCTTAAAAGTTCGCTTCACAAAATTATTTGTTGATCGTGAAGAAAACAAAGTCTTTATCAAACATCAAAAGGTAAAGTTGTATGTGTGTGTGTCTCCCAACCTTGCAAACAATGAGGAAATTTTGTAGCAGTCTCAACCTCCTCATTGAAATTTCATCTCCACTTGGCATCCACTCAATGGTAGGTTATTTCTCCACTATATTGTTATTGTTTTGGTGATTTTATAGTGAATCTCTTGTTGAAAAGGGAAAAGCTAGGGTTTAACATTTTTTTCATTTGTATAAAATCATATTTCCCATTTGCTAAGATATCCCATTGTTATAAGCAAAACTAGTCCAACGAATCCCACCCATTCGGCGATGAAGTCGGTTACAGCCTCTTTGATAACTTGGCACGGGGCAAAGACTACAAGCACCTTTATTCCACCACCGGCCACGCACTCAAGGTGGAGCATCGGTCCTCTTTGCACAGTGGTTTTCCTAGCCCAATCTCCTCCAAGCCACCTCTATTGTCCCTACACTAGCAAGCACGAAGTGAAAGGGGTGGGGGATTCTCCAATCACCGCCGCCCCTCTGTCGGTCACTGTCGGGGTGTGACTACATGTAAATAAATAAATAAAATGTTTGGACCATAGTCCACATGAGTTTTATAAACTATGGTTTTTAATTTTAATATATAGTATGCTTTGAAAGTTGAGCCAGAGGTGGTTTTAATTTCATTTTAACTTTATTATATAGTTTATTAAATTATATTATATGTATATTTTGTTTTTTTATATTTTTTGTTTTTAATTACATCGAAGGTGTTCTTTTAGGGGGAGTTCTCTCTCACATTTTCGTCGTCTATCCATACATGACATGTCATCGCCAAATTCAGTGCCATCAGTCACCGCCAATGTCACCTCCATCATCAAACCCTCAATCATAAATCACGTCGTTGATAATATCTCACATCGTTGATAATATCTCCAAGTAATAGACCACCGAGAGCTCTGTGAATTAAGACTGCTCCCAAATCCATCCAGAGTTTATTATTCTTCCTAGGAGGCTGTTGCGCTGCAGGAACAACGGGCAGATAACCCTGGTAGGGTGGGTAGCCCTGGTTTGGAGGGTAACCCTGGTAGGGATGTGGAGACTAACCCTAGTAGTAAGGCAGGTTCGGAGGATAACCCGCCTGGGGTGGATACAGCGGTGGAGGGTACTAGTTATTTAGTGGTGGATGCGAGGAGAAGTCGATTGGTGGGTAGGTTGGGTAAGTAGTCACAGACTCCACCTTTGTTGCCCCATATGACCTGTTGGATACAGGTTCACGGGCTCCACCTTGGTCACACCGTATGACCTTGTGGTTGTTGTTGTTGCTTGACCTCGGCCTTCTCGACCAATTTCATAGAGAGGTTGAGAATCCTCCT
>JASDQU010307669.1:67249-78883 GCA_032191745.1 Picea mariana
ATAGCCTGTCGAAGTCCCAAAATAGTTCAAACCTGACCAAGGATCCTCAAAACTTCGTCAAGGGCCAATAGTCATTCGATGGAAGGACCTGAATTTGAGCGTCAGGAGTTGGAGAAGATGCCTTCTCATGCTCCTTTTCCTCTGTGATCCGCATAGGAGTCACCAGGGACACCTCTGAACTTTCCTCATCGTCATAGATGTTTATCAATTCCTGGAGGGGGTCTGGTGCACTTGATCTCCCCGATGCTCTGACTATCTCCGTTTGATCTGAAATGTCCCCTAGTAATCCAACCTGTGGTATTGTAACTTCAGGGTTATCTATCCTGACGATTTCATCAATTTCTATTAGCTCAGGGCCGCTTGGACCTATCCGAATTTCATATGGGTTGTCGACAGGGTCCCTCGCCATTCCTATGAGGTCTGGGTCATCTTGTAGCTAATCATTTACTCACTACACCTGTTATATCATGATAAATCCACTTTCCCATGCATCCTGTGTCATAGGAAATCCTCTATCCTGCACTGGAGCCACCAGGGGAACCTTTGTTGCTTCTGTCGCTTCGATTTCCTCCCTGGCTCTGAGGGCCTCTTGAGATGATTTCTCTATGGTTTTCACCTGTTCATCTAGGCTCATGGCCCTGAACCTGGTCATTTTGGGGTCAACCATCCTTGCTACCACCTCGTCCCAATCCTGGGCATTTTCAGTGAAGACTTCATCTTCAAATTTGTCATGGGTGTACGACCAACAGGACGACACTTGTGAAGCATGTTGCAAGACCAGGCCCTTTGGATCATGCTTGTGGAATCATCCTATCTGGAATCTGAACTCAAGCTGGCTTAGCCCTTCTTGTTTGGATTGAGCTATATATTTAACCAAGTAGAAACCTACATGGAAACCATAGGGAATGAACACTCGCTTCTTGTCCTTGACCAGGGTGGCGTTGTAGCCTTGCAAGACGGTGTTATAGCATATTTATCCTACTAAAATATGGTCGATGACATGATATGGTAAGATATGTGGTGCTCTGGTGGCCCCAAACACCTTGATGTAGGTGTCGCGCTCATCCAAGTACCAATGGCCTACCTTGGAATTCATTTACTTGGCCGCAACCGATAGTCTTGGGAATTCCTTCTTAAAAAGAATGAAATAAATTCGCATGATGAATTCATCGCAAATGAGGGAGTAAGACATTTTATACTTGTTCTCCCATAACACACTGAAATAAACGTGGACTGAGATCTTTGCGACATGCTAGCTCAGATTCATGTCGGTGAAGATGTTTCTGTCGCACATGATATCAAGTAAATATGAAACCATGTATAAAACTGGTGTCTCTCCTTCCTTTGATGTCTGAGCCTATTGTATATAGATGCTCATCTTTTTAGAGATTATCACTCCCTAGTTGAAACTGCTCTTGGATATTGCCAGTTTGTAAGCCAAGGGCATCCACACTTCTAAAAATCTGGAGCAGTCCTTCTCTCCATATAGTCGACATATGAGAGCCATCAAATAGATGTATGGCTCCCTCAAATTGGTCGTAGCATACCATCCAGTGCTCTGGTTTGTGTACCTTTTTTCGTCCCTCCACCATGAGGCCATTATCCATCTAGTGTCGTGGCACTCGTATAACTTCATGACAAAATCTGTGTTTAGCCACTCCTCATGATATCTAAGCTTGTAGTATTTCTGAACTTCCACCGGTACGAACACTCCGACACACCCACCATTTTCATCATTGATCAAACATTTCTATGTGTTTGTGTGGTCGATGAGCCACTTCAGGAGTTCAATACAAGGAAAAATAGGGGTTCTTCTCGCCACCATATGCAGGTACGACTGTCGGTTGTTCGGGAACACTTCATCATCGAGTGCTCTTACATATAGATCACTATGTGGGATATATTCTAATTATTCCTCCTGGCTGATCTTGTTGAAGAGTTCTCCCCAATGTGGGAATGTCATCTTGGACCCCGTGATGGCCTCTGTATCTCCAAAGGTCGGAGGCTGGATAAGAAACTTCTTCGTTGTTGTTTTGATGATAGGTTCCAACCTCAGAGTGTATTCTAATTGTTTTGTAGCCCCTGGAGAGGAACCTTTGCCTACCTCTAGTTCTTTAAGCTTCGGTGCCCTCGATGATCATTTGGTGGTTATATTTCTTGGTGGAATTGTTCCTGCAACTAAAATATACCTTAAGAGACTGCGTAAAGAGAAAAATTGAATAGAAAACATATAAATTATAGCCACGTAAAATTTACATACCTGGATACATACCTGTGAATCTCGCTAAAACCTGGTTGTTTTGATACTCACGAGATCTCTGCAGCCTTTGAATTACTCGTCTTGCTTCTTCGGATGCTTTGAATTTCCTTGTGCAGAGAATAATTTCGTTTACAATGGCTCAAGAGGATTTAAACCAAGGAAGAACTTACCATGTCGCATCAACCATTCAATTTGGGTGATGAGTGAAATTTAAACAAATATGTCGTCGAATCTCTGCAACTTAAATTCATCGTGTGTTGATGGCAAAGACACGGGGGTGATGTGGTCTATCTGTGATTTTAAACTGTTGTTTTGATTGGCGCATGAGGTATAAACTAATGTGGGATTTGGTATTAATTAGCCCCTTAAATGCCCAAAATCCGATTGTATCTAACACTAAAACATCCCATCGTGTCGCTCTCTCAGTGGGTGGATTGGGGATCAGGGATGTGCTATGAACATTTTCATTGATGTCCTTCTAAAAGAGCTTCGACGCCAATCAATATCACCATACAATGCTACTGTGGCAAAGCTGACTCGAAGGTGTGACTCAGACCTAGGGAACCAAGAATGACTCGGGGTAAAACTAGACCGTATGGTTTTCCAATATAGTAAAGACATGTGGCATTGAAGACCAGTGACCTAATTCACGTGTATTAATCAGAGTCAAGACTTTTCTTAAGTTATTCATTCTAAAACAAACCTTAGCTTGCCAGTGTTGAAAACGTGTCCAGGGTCGACGATCATCGATAAACCTATCAAGTGCTTTCTTCGGATTAGCTTCCTCAAAAAAGTCTCGATGACTTAAATGCATCGGGGATCGATGATCGGGGATAATATTTAGCATGATCAGAATGTTCATTGCGATCCTTTTAGGTTTTCCCTGATTTCTATAAGCGTGTCAGGTATCGGCTATCGGTGATATATTTTCTTTCTTTGTTAACTTATGTTCCCCTTGTCGAAGGGGACTCGGGTATTGGATATATCCTTATGCAATACTTTGAAGTAAACAAAAACATCCTTTTGTCGATGCCGATGGAGATCGACATTCGATGAATAAGGTTTCCCAAGTGGTTCTTTTCCTTCTTTGAATTCCTTCCGATGTTGAATCTGAGCGTGTCGGGTGAAATGTTTTGGATGTTGATTCTTTATTTGGGTGTTAAGGCCTTTTAAGTCATGGGGTTGCATAATTTCAAACAAACCTCTTAAGAAACAAATACTTGCATACATAAATACCACGAATATTCAGAGAACAATATAGAAAACCACAACTTTATTATAGAAACCCTTGATGTAGGGAAACACCATACAATCGATCCTGTTATGGAGGGGATCCTCTCATGTTCACTTGCCTCTTTGAGGGGGCATCCTCCTATTGAGCTACAACTCACAATAAAATACTTCTCTTCATGTCCCATTACATTTATTGAACCCATTTTATATAGGGCTACCATCACCTAAGAGCATTCTAGAGAAGGAATCTTCTAGAAGTAGAACCTTCTAAGAAGTCCTCTTACATTTATTATATCTAACTACCCATTTATTATATATAACTACCATAGTGGGATTTATTTAATAATATAGTGGACCTAGTCCACCTTACATTGAATGGCCTCCACTATTATCACTATGGGCTGTATTCCCCCCCCCACTACCTCTCTATCTACCTTACATTCCACCCCCCTTATGAAAGCCTTGTCCTCAATGCTTGATGTACAACCATATACCAGGGTCCCATGGATAAGTGTGGACCATAGTGCTGAAGTAGACTAGAGAACTAGGGTTCCATTGAGAAATGGTAGCCACCATGATGAAGTAGTCCAACCGCCATTGTAAACCAAGGTCCCATGTCCAATTTCTCATGTGAACCCCACATGGAAGATATCGGCACCCAATAACCAACTGAAAATGATGCTCCCAATACTGACACCTATCATGTGGATCCAAATAATAATATCCATCCACATAGTGGGATATGATCAAAGATGAATATGGAAGGAACAATACCATTGTAGAATATGCAGGTTGGATGCTGGTAACTAGCTCCTGATGTGGGACATTGATGTTCTCTCCATAATGTGGAGTAGAGTCATCAAATAAATAATGGAAGTGGTTGTCATCCCATAAATGACAACTATCCATATACCAATCATCGCAATCGGCCTCAAAATCATACCAAGCATATATTTCTTGATTATATTCATCCCTGATGTTTTCCATAAGAAACCTCTCTTGCATGTTATCCAAAGAATCTTGAATACTACGAAAACTATCATTGAGGCCATCTACAAAGCCATCCAATCTGTCATTCAATGTGTCAAACAATTGGGCTTTGAATGCTTCAGTAATCTGTAGAATTTCTTTGAGGGTTTGAGAAGAAATAACCCTCTGAGCACCCTATGAAAATTTATGAACTCTGTAGTCCCGCTGCCATCACGAAAAAACCCAAAAAATAGAACAATAAATTACTGCAGAAAAACGCGATGTTTTCTAGAAAAACCCTAAAAAACTATTGAATTTAAAATGTCCATAACTTCACTTCCCAGATTCCATTTCAGCTGATTTGTTTTTTGAAATTGGGTGAAATTGTGAGAGGAAATCAAAATTTTCACAGAAATATACCAAAAATTTTTGGAATGTCACGACCCTCTTTTTTATTCTCCAAAAAACAAATCTGCAAAAAAAAAAAAAAATGCCCACAATGTCTGCCAAGGAAAGTGCTATGATACCACTTGTTAAGAACCAAATACTTGCATACATAAATACCACGAAGATTCAAAGAAGAATATAGAAAACCACAACTTTATTATAGAAACCTTGGTAGGGAAACACCATACAATAGATACTATTATGGAAGGGATCATCTCCTGTTTACTTGCCTCTTCGAGGGGGCATCCTCCTATTGAGCTACATATCACAATACATTACTTCTCTTCATGTCCCATTACATTGCTTGAACCCCTTTTATATATTTCTACCATCACCTAAGAACATTCTAGAGGAGGAATATTCTAGAAGTAGAACCTTCTAAAAAGTCCTCTTACATTTATTATATCTAACTACCCATTTATTATATCTAACTACCATAGTGGGCCTTATTTAATAATATAGTGGACCTAGTCCTCCTTACATTGAATGGACTCCACTATTATCATTATGGGCCCTCTGGGCCCCCACTACTACTTCTCTAGTTACCTAACAAAACCCGAATAACTGATGAGAGTCATGATAATAAGAAAAGACAAAACATTTCTCAAAATGAAGTCGAATCAGACAGTGCAAAGAGCAAATGGTACCCAAAAAGTAAAAATTTTACATAGGATTTTTAGGATGTGTTGAGTGCTCAAAAAATGGTGACTTACTGGGAAAAAGAAGAATCTATGTTCCTACCACGAGCTTGGCTGATGCAAAATCTGGTTAAGAACTTAACTGGTTTTTTATCAGAGCCCCTTTTATCCTTGCATTTGAAAATCCCTGGTTGGTGCATTTGGTCCTTCCTGTGGGGTTTTTCAACCTTTATTCCTCCTTAGTTTCTTGTAACCTTGATTCACACCCCCTTTGACAATATTTTAGTAAATAATTCACTGGCACTAGGCCTTTTAGTTACCCTTATTCACTTTCTACGGTGTTTCTATGTTGCCAACGAGTGTCCATAGCCCTGACGGAGTCACCCTGACATCATAGACCTTGCTTCGCTACCAGCGAGCGTCCATAGCCCTGGTGGATTTATCTGCATACCCTCTCCTACTATGTGCTCATTTGATATAGTTGATTTTATTTCGGCAGAGTGCCCTGAGCGAGTGGGAGAGGCGAATGTTTGTTATTTGCAAAATGAGATGGTTAAGGTGAAACTTGTTAGCTCTATCTCTAAGGTATATGTAGTCCTTTCTAGCTTACCACCTTTCCCTTAAGGTTTTACCAGAGCACTAGGAAGACACTTCATCACTTTTCCAAGGTTGTTCATCTGCATAGTTTAGACATAGAACCCATTAAAACAACCGCAGCCCCCCTAGCGCTTCTTGTGTTGTATGTGAGGGAAGAGTCAGGAACATAGTTCGTCATATCGCATGAATTGAGGTAAACAATTGTCTTGATAAACACAATATTAAAAACTGCAGAAGTACTATAACAAGAAACAAAAACAAAATGCATTCCATAATCGACCTAGCTAAAACAAAACCTCATGAAAACATAAACACATTTTTTTTTATAATGGAAATATTGTTTTAAGGCTTGGCCATTCACCAAGAGGGCATCAGGTTCCCCCCTCAGATTCTATAGCTGATACGTGCCTACCCCAATCTTTTCGGCCACCTGAAAATGTCCGAGCCATAGATTCTGAAACTTATAATGTTTTCCTCTCAGCTCATTTTCTTTGACCCATTTTAGCACTAAGTCTCCCACTTCAAAATTCTTCTCTTTAGCCTTATGCTTATAAAACCACCTTTTAACTATCCGCTGATGATATATGAACTTTGATTTTTCTTTCTCCCTTTCTTCTTCTAGCATGAGGAGATTATCCATTCTTTCTTATATGAATGATGAGGGTTGTCCTATAGAATCCTGAGCAAGTTGAAGAGATGGAAGATATGGCCTGTTCGAGAGAATGGCTTCCTGCCCATATACCAGACAGTATGGGGAATTCCCTATATCTTCCTTGGGTGTAACTCTATCAGCCCATAAAGAATTATGAAGTGAACTGTGCCAATTCCTCTAGTTATCTGCAACTATTTTCTTCAATATTCTCACTAAGTTCTTATTAGTTGATTCTGCAACATCGTTTCCCTGTGGATAGTAGTTTGCAGAGAATCTGATTATGATTCCTTTGTCTAGAGAAAACTATGTTGATAAGGTGGAAGACAAGTAAGTTGCATTATCAAAACAAGGACGAAAGGCACACCGAACCTTGTGATCAGTTGTTGTTCTATGAATTGGATCACCACCTTTTCATTTACATGGGTTAGAGGCAGGGATGATTTTAGGGGATAAATTTCTCTCATGGGCTAATTTTCCATGGATTTTCCAAAAACAAGATTCGTTATTTTAAAAATGATTCACCCAAATTCTATAGGATAAAATTATTTTACCATTAAAATCGCCAAAATTTTATAAAAACTATATAAAATACTTAGAAATTTGAATATTTTTAAAAAAATATCGCCAAACATTTATTGTTGACATAGGAAGGATTAGTAATATTTGCCAAGGTTTCTACATTTTAAAATAAATTTCCATCCTTAAAATCATCCTTGGTTAGAGGGATGGTCTCTTCCCATTTTGTGAAATAATCTATGGCAGTTAGTATGTATCTATGTTGTTTTGAATAACTCGGTGTAATTTTCGCTATGATATCTAACCCCCATTGCTCGAATGGAATGGAAATGACCACCAGTTGGAGTGGGACAATTTCTCTCTTCTCCCTCCCCGTGCTTATTTGACAATTTTTACAGTTTCTAGCATATGTGTGAGCGTCTCTAAACAGAGTAGGCCAATAATATCCAGCTCTCAATATTTTATGAGCAGTGGTGTTTCCTGCGAAATTTCCACTTGCAGGACCATCATGGAGCTCCTTCAGAACTTTGTCTGCATCATCACATTTGAGACATATTAAAAGTACCCCATCATAATTAACACAGAAGAGCACCGAATTTATGAGGCGATATTGTGCAGATTTTAACCTGAGGGCTCTCCTTTCCCTAGGGTTTAGGTTTTCTGGGAAATTCCCATGATGCAGGAGGCAAGTCAATTTCTCATACCAAGACTCTTTCCCTGGGGAGACATATGAAGCTTCGCCACACCATAATTCCAATTCATTCTCCCATCTCGGGTCTTCATTTACTTGGTCCTGGGCTTCAGCTGTCAGTTTGCATAACCCTTCCCCTTTAACCTGTTTAGTAGGTTTTATATCTAGATCAAATTCTTGGACCACTGCTATCCATTTTCCTCTTATTTCCCCCATCTCTTGTTGAGTGAATAGGGATAAGACTGCAGGGTGAGGCACTATGACTTTGGCATGATTCTTAAGGATGTAAGATCTGAAGTGTTTCACTACCTTGTATACCGCATAAGCCTGCTTGTCTATAGAAGTGTAATTTAGTTTCGCCCCTTAAATATTAGTGCTCATGAATGATACCGGGGCCTCATTGTTGTCATCATCTTTCTGAGTCAATACTGCATCTAGTGATTGGTCGGAGAAAAAGGTGTAGAGAAAGAAATATTTTCTAAAATCGATACTTCACAGCACTTGGGCTTGAGATATCGCAGTCTTAATATTGTTGAAGTAATTTTTTCGTTCATGATCCCAATTAAGCTCAACATATTTACAGATCATTTTTTGTAAGGGTTTGATAGTTTCAGCGAAATCGGGGGTGAATTTTCTCACAAAATTTATTTTCCCAAAGAACGATTGCATAGCCTTTTTGTTGTGGGGTAATGGAAGCTGAGATATAGCCTTAATCCTTTCTGGGTCTATGAGAATCCCTTCTTGAGATATAATATGACCTATCAATTTACCTTCCTCGACCCCAAAGATAGTTTTCTTAGGGTTTAAGGAGATACCGTATTTCCGACATCTTTCGAAAATCTGCGTTAAGTGTTGGATGTGATCTTCTCTATTCTTTTAATAGATAAGACTACTACACATTTTTTTATTAGTCCTCGAAACACTACGTCCATGGCCCTCTAGAAGGTTTCTCTTGCATTGATTAACACAAAGGGCATGCATTTATAAGTGAAGGTTCCCCACTTGGTTTGGAAGGTAGTTTTGAAGCGGTCTTCTTCCGAAACTAGAACCTGGTTGTAACCTGAGAAACTGTCCAGCAGGGAGAAAAGCTTAGAGCCGGACATGGTCTACAAGAGTTTCTCCATTGGTGGGACTGGGTAGTTGTCCTTTTCTGAAGCTCTGTTGAGGTTTCTAAAATCTATGCATAGGCGGATCTCCCTAGAATCTTTCCTCACATGAAACAAATTTTCTACCCATGTAGAGTGTCTAACTTGGGAAATGATCTTGGCATCTAATAGTTCCTTTAACTCCTGACACATGAGAGGCTCTAGGGATGGGTGGTATTTCTGGAGCTTCTGTTGGAAGGGTTTTACTTCAGGATTTAACGAGATAGTGTGTTGAATGATAAGAGTATCATAATTTTTCAAATATCGGTAGGTCAATGCAAAAACATATTGATATTGTCTGAAAAGTTTGAGATAATCCTTCCTTTTCTCTTTAGATATTGTCTTGCCGAGATTTGTATTTTTGGGGTTTTTCGGGGTTCCTAGATTTATAGTTTCGTGCATGGGACAATAAATCCTTGTATTCATGTTCTTTGACCCTTAAATCTTTCCCTTAGGTCAAAAAGGTTTTCTAAATTGGCTATTCCCTACAATATCATGTGATACCTCAGTTTGTCAGTCGGTTGATCTGTCTAAAGATAAGTTTCTGTTGATTTTTCCTGGAATGCTTCATTGTCAATAGCCAAGTCTTTGAAATTATCTTGATTAGTCAAAAATTGTATGATATGTTCATATCCTTCAAATACCTTCCAATTAGAAATATTGTTGGGCACCGATGGTTTGTAGAGTAACTCCACAGTGAACCAGGAGGCTTCATAATCTTCTAAAGGTGATAACCTTGAGGTAGCGGTTTCCAGAGAATCAACAAGAATGTTCTTCGTTCTGTGGATCGCTATAATGTTGAAGGCTTCAAAATGCTCTATTAGCCTGTGCACTTCCTGTTGGTAATTCCTTAGGTGTGGAGAGTTTCAATGTATAGTGTTCCTTGTCTAACGATGATTTTAGAATCTTCGAAAACGTTCAATTCTTTGACGTTTAAGTCTATGTCTTTCTTTAGCCCTTGTACTAGAGCTTCATACTTGGCGGTGTTGTTTGTGCATTCGAATTCTAGTCTACATGAAAATAAATGTCGTTTACCCTTTGGATCAATGAGGATGCACCTTGCCGCTGACCCTTCTTGCGATTTAGAACCATCAAAGTATAAGGTCCAAACTTGTTGGAAAAACCTATCAGCTTCCTCTTTCTTGTCACTTTCGTCCTCTCCTCCTGTTAGTTCTATGATTTCTAACGCAGGTTCTTGAAAAAACAGGGTTTCCTCTATCGTCGTCGAAAATTTCTCTTGAAAAATCATTTCGGATTTTTGAGCAAGAGGGACATCAGATGAGAAGGGGGAGAAATTCCCAAAATCGAAGTCACAGGAATAATTTCCTAGCACGGGGAAATATGCCGATGAGGGTTCATTAAGGGTTTCTATGTCGGTGACAGTATGTTTTATATATCTTTCCATATCGATCCTGATCATATACGAGTGTCCTTTTAGTGGAAACCAAAGGTGAGCCCGTTCTGTATTAAATTATCCGTTTAACTTCTCAGACCAATCTCGACTTAATAACAATCCATAAGCTTCTGGGATATCTACTACAATGATGTCAATTACTTGCATAAATTTAGGATGTGTTTCTATTCTAATCATTACATCTTTGAGCTCTCCCATAACCTTCACCTGGGTTTTGTCCAGTTGTATAACATGTTTATCTCTTTTGATAGGGACTGTGTTTCATTTTTTGCAAATAGAAAATGACATGAAATTAGAGGATGCTCCCGAGTCAACCAAACAATTATGGAGGTTTCTGTTGAAGACTTCAAATGTCAAGAAGAATGATGGGACAAAAGGTTTTGCCTTGTTATATTTAGAGTAGGTGTTCACAGTTGGTTTTCTCCTTATATCTGTGGGATTTATATTTCCTCCTTAGTCAGTGATTGTTGTAGGATTTTCTACTGATTTCAATGCTTGTAACATAAAGTCTTTTTGTCGATGGATTCTACATATGTCCATGACCGATATATTTTCTTTCAACTTTTTCAAGTCTTCTACTATGTTGTAGTCAAGCTTGGGAAATTATCATGTATGGATGTTTATAGAATTTCTTCCGGGGACAAAAGGTGCTTTTGGGTGATCGAGATCTGGTTTTCCTCCCGAAGTTTGGGCAGTAGTAAGATCGTTTGAGACAGGTTGACCCCTACTTCGTGTTTGCACAGCTAATACCTATAAGGGTGGTTCTTGAACCTCAAATAGGTCATCGGAAGACATTGGGAGGTCAGGGTCCCATATCAACATGGTTGTTTCTTATGGTGGATCAACTTCTTCCTGATCAAAAGTATATTCATAACTGAGCCTCTTGATTGTTCAGTTAATGAAACTTCATCTAGAAACCGGTTAGCCATCAAATTCATGGCATGCACCCATTGTGGGTAGTCTCTTTCAGAGTGTTTCTCTTGGTGATAAGTACAGAAAGAGTCAGAAGCTACGTTTCCTAGATCGATGTTTAAGTTGGTTGGGGGAGTTTTAATTGCTTTGAACGGTGGAT
>JASDQU010307669.1:86975-99396 GCA_032191745.1 Picea mariana
CAATATTTGATTGGGTGTTCCATGAACTACTGCACTTGTCTTGGCACCATGTCCGCCACCTTTTCTATCTCCACAACCCATGACGAGTCTTGTTCAGCATGTGATTTGACTATGTCGCACAAGTCGACAAAGTCATCAGGTGTGTTGAATTCGAGGAGGCCGATATCTCTGATTGCCTGGTTGATCTTGGTCCATCTCTTTTCGCACTCAACCCATTTCTCTTGGATTTCCCGATGAGGTTCTTGAGCCATTTTTTCCCAATATTCGACTGATTTCTTTATGCGGTCGAGGCTTCTTTCCTTTAGCACCCGGATGTCGTTCTCTTTGGCATCTCGACCCTGTTGAACCGCACTGATATAGTCTATCCTTTCCATGGCTTGGTGTTCTTTCTCATACCACCTGTCCATATCCTTGCACGTCACCAGTTCCATGAGGGTGTCTTCTTGAAGCTCAAATATCCTTGTAGTGAATAGGTGGCGTTCATCTGTAAATTTACTGTAGGCCTCCTGTAATTTGATTCACAGGAACACTGCGACCTGTGTGGTGTCCTGGTAACATTTCTCCAAGTGTTGTCGATGTTCCAGTTCCTTCAGAGTAGCGGCCAACTCCTCTTCATCCCTTTTTTCTCTATCCAGGGTGACATCTCTGATTTCCATCCCTGCGCTGATAAGTTCGTATGTTTGGGTATGCTTTGTGTTGATCAATATTTCCTCTGTGGTGATGAGGATGGAGTGATCTAGAGTAATCCTCCTCTTCTTTGTGGCTCTCTCCATGATATATTTCCTTTTCCGGTCATAGGAGATGGCATGTATTCCAACAACTTCATCCATTGGTTCGGGGCAAGGATGATTTTAAGGATGGAAATTTATTTTAAAATGTAGAAACCTTGGCGAATGTTACTAATCCTTCATATGCCAACTATAAATGATTGGCTATATTTTTGGAAAAATATTCAAATTTATAAGGATTTTATATAGTTTTTATAAAATTTTGGCAATTTTTAAGGTAAAACAATTTTATCCTATAGAATTTGGGCAAATCATTTTTAAAATAGCGAATCTCATTTTTGGAAAAACCATGGAAAATCAGCCCACGAGTGAAATTTAGCAACTAAAATCATCCATGGTTCGAGGATTTGCTGATCTCCCTAGGTAAGCATATTTCCCAGGCCTCCGATGGTGTATATCTATTCGAGAATGGGTTCTTTAACCTCTTTCGTGTGTTCTGAGTGTCCAACCTCTGGTTTTTGCTCATTGGGAGGTTGAGTACTGATTGAAATTGAAGCATCAGGGGTAGGCTCAGTACTTAATTGATAATCGACCATTGAGATGTCAATTTCCTGCTGTGGAGCTTGTTCTTTTTGTTCACCCAACCTTGGCTTGTCCATAGAACTTTCCATTTGGGTTTCCGGTACATCGAGTGTCTCAGTGTCTAAGACACTTTCGACCTCCTGGTCATTCTGTGGAAGGCCCCGAATTTGAGCGTCGGGAGTTGGAGAAGATGCCTTCTTGGGCTCCTTTTCCTCTGTGATCCACACAAGAGTCATCGGGGACACCTATGAACTTTCCTCATTGTCATAGATGTTTATCAATTCATGGAGGGGGTCTGGTGCACTTTCTCTCCCTGATGCTCTGACTCTCTTCAGTTGAGTTGAAACATCCCCTAGTGATCTGGCCTGTGGCGTTGTAACTTTAGGGTTATCTAACCCGATGATTTCATCAATTTCTATTAGCTCAGTGTCGCTTGGACCTACCCGAATTTAATCTAGGTCATGTTGTAGCTAATCAATTACTCACTACACCTGTTATATCATGAGATGTCCCTTTTCCCATGCATCTTGTGTCATAGGAAATCCTTTATCCTGCACCAGAGCCACCAAGGGAACCTCTGTTGCTTCTGTCGCTTTTATTTCTTCCCTGGCTCTGAGGGCCTCTTGAGCCGATTGATTTATGGTCTTCTCCTGTTCACCCAGGCTCATGGCCATAAACTTGGTCATTTTGGGGTCAACCATCCTTACTACCACCTTGTCCCAGTCCTGGGCATTTTCCATGAAGACTTCATCTTCAAATTTGTCGTGGGCATACGACCAACAAGACAACACTTGTGAAGCATTTTGCAAGACTAGGCCCTTTGGATCATGCTTGCAGAATCGATTTGTCTGGAATATGAACTCAAGCTGTCTCAACCCTTCTTGTTTGGCTTGAGCTATATCTTTAACCAAGTAGAAACCTACATGGAAACTATAGGGAATGAACGCCTGCTTCTTGTCCTTGACCAGGGTGGCGTTGTAGCCTTGCAAGATGGTTTGATAGCATATTTCTCCTACTACAAGCCGGTCTAGGACATGAGATGGTAAGATATGTGGTACTACGGTGGCCTTGAACACCCTAATGTAGGTGTCACGCTCATCCAAGTACCAGTGGTCTACCTTGGAAATCATTTTCTTGGCCGCAACTGATAGTCTCCGTTATTCCTTCTTAAAAATAATGAAATAAATTCGCGCGATGAATTCATCACAAATGAGGGAGTAAGACCTTTTATACCTATTCTCCCATAGCAAGCTGAAAGACGTGGAGTGAGAGCTCTGCGACATGCCAACTCAGATTCATGTCGACGAAGATGTTTCTGGTGTACATGACATCAAGCAAATATGAAGCCATGTAGAAAACTGGTGTCTCTCCTTCCTTAGGCATCTGAGCCTGTTGTATATAGATGCTTAGTTATTTAGAAATTATCGCTCCCCAGTTGAAACCGCTCCCGGAGATCGCCCATGTGTAAGCCAAGGGCATCCATGCTTCTGAAAATATGGAGCAATCCTTCTCTCCATATAATTGACATATGAGAGCCATCAAATAGATGCATGGATCCCTCAAATTGGCCGTAGCGTACCAACCAATGCTCCGGTTGGTGTAATTTTTGTCCTCCCTCCACAATGAGGCCATCACCTGGCTGGTGTCATGGCGCTCATAGAAATTCACGACAAAATATGTGTTTAGCCGCTCCTCGGGATCTCTAAGCTTGTAGTATTTCTAAACTTCCACCGGTAAGAACAATCCGACACACCCACTATTTTCATCGTTGATCAAACATTTCTATATGTTTTTTTGGTCGATGAGCCACTTCAGAAGTTCAATATATGGAAAAACATGGGTTCTGCTCACCACCCTATGCAGGTACGACCGTTGGATGTTTGAGAACACTTCGTCGTCAAGCGCTCTTACATTTGGATCACTATGTGGGATATATTCTGGGTATTCCTCCTGGCTGATCTTGTTGAAGAGTTCTCCCCAATGTGGGAGTGCCATATTGGACCCCGTGCTGGCCTCTATATCTCCAAAGGATGGAGGCTAGATAAAAACCTTCTTCGTTGTTGTTTTGATGACAGGTTCCATCCTCAAAGTGTATTCTAATTGTTTTTTTTCCCCTGGAGAGGAGCCTTCACCTACCTCTGGTTCTTTCAGCTTCAGTGCCCTCGACGATCATCTGGTGCTTGGATTTCTTAGCAGGATTGTTCCTGCAACTAAAATATACTTTCAGAGACTGTGTAAAGAACAAAACCAAATAAAAACCATATAATTTGCAACCATGTAAAATTTACATACTTGGATACATACTTGTGAGCCTTCAAATTACTCGTCTTGCTTCTTCAGATGCTTTGAATTTCCTTGCACGCATAATGATTTCGTTTACAATGATTCAAGAGGATTTAAACCAAGGAAGAACTTATCGTGTCACATCAACCATTCAATTCGGGTGATGAGTGAAATTTAAACAAATCTTCCACCGAATCTATGCAAATTAAATTCATCGTGGGTTGACGACGGTGGCGTGGGGGTGATGTGGTATATCGATGATTTTAAACGGTTGTTTTGATTGGTGCACGAGGTAGAAACTAATGCGGTATTTGGTATTAATTATCCCCTTAAATGCTCAAAATATGATCATATCTAACGCTAAAACGTCCCATCGTGTCACTCTCTCAGTGGGTGGATTGGGGATCGGGAATGTGCTATGAATGTTTTTCATTGATGTCCTTTTGAAAAATCTCCGACGTTGATCAATCTCACCATACAATGCTGTCATGGTGTTGGCACAGGGGAATACCTAGGGTTCAACACTTCAACAACGCACCAACAAAACCCTAACTACCAGCCCTTTCGGCAACACCTGCGAAGCAGATGAAGTCTCACCCGAGGTAGAGGCAGGGGGGGTTGTAGGACTCAGGTGTCCACAACCAATATGGGACACAAATTTGTGATTACAACACTTAATAGAACACTTTAAACAACAATATGCATTATTTCTTGAATCTCATTCACATCGTAGATCAAGCCCTTATTACAGAACGTCGCAGTAATAATTGAGATCTAACACTTCCAATTACTTAACACACAACATTAGCTCAGATATAGCATTCATTCACATCATTAAGCACTAAGATACAACATCATATGCATTCATTATACATAATGTCAACAACACTAAGCAAATAATCACATAATCAACATCAACAACATCGCACAAAGCACATCAACACAGGATATACGTGGTTCACCCCAGTGTGGGGCTACGTCCACCAACTTATTCTTCTTCTTTATTAGTCTGAAATCTCTTACATGCATCTGCTCTTATGCACAGAGAGACAGAGCCAAGCCTCACACTGGACAGGTGATCTGCACATAACGCACTAGATCCACCTTCCTCAAAATCAGGTCCAGGCACAGAGCCAACTCCTTGATAGCACAAAGCCTTACACAACCTGTCTACACAAAGAACTTACACAACGCTTGCACTTAGCATCTGCTATCCCTAACACATTCTTGCACAAATCCAACTAGTCATGCACTAAGTCGATCAATGACCAGTAACTATTAACTCCTCCTTACATCACTTAGCTACTAATTTATACATTACAAAAAGGCCTAATCATGGTTTAAATCATGGGTCGAAATCCCTTAACCCATTACATAAACCCTAAAACTCTTTGTTGGGTCCACAAGCTCGCAAAATGAGTGATATCTCGTGATCTCTGCTCCACCTGGGTGCTCCATCTTCGACCAGCCTATCGAAGTCCCAAAGTGGTTAAACACAACCAATGTTCTCTCAAAACTTGGTTGAGGGTCAACAGGCCCCCAACACTCACCTGTGACTCGCCTTGAGTCACTTAGATCTGGGAAACACTCCTTCAAAGGCCTCGAGCTTAGCTCGATCAGCCTCGACTTGCTGCTTCGCCAAAGCTTCCTGCTCGGCAAACTCCTGAATCATTTTCTTAGTAACAGGCCCTTCCATGCATTTTTATACTGTTGCAACTAGTTGGTCTAGATGTGAACCTTGTCCTTCAACTTCTTCAAAAATAGTGCAGGCTTCGTCCTGCACTAGATGGAGTCTCTGTGTCACTTCCATAAATTTTCTCTAGATAGCAGTAATCTGTTGATGAACTGTGCGTTGTTCTCGTGGTCTTTTCATCTTCTTGACTGCAGTAAGAATCTTCATCTGTGCTTGCATGGTGGACGCTTGCTGCTTTGCCTCCTGGAGCTGTGCTTCCAATTTCCTCATCTCTAGATATTCTGCAAGGTGCTCATAGGTCTGCACACTTCGATCACTCAGTTGCTTACACTCTGAGGCGAGTTCTTTGATTCTTTCTACTACGTTCCTAGTGATTTCTTCCCTTTGATCATGTACTTCTTGTGGTGTTCTCGACACTTCTTAGATATCTAGCTCGATGAAGCTGTTGAATGGCCTCAACGAGCTTCCCCACTTGTATCTTGGCTGACTCTTCTTCCTCCTATGCCAAGCCCGACACAGAGCGAAGTACTTTAGTCACTGCCTCTTTGATCACAATCTCCTCTGCGAGCAGTTGGTATTTTTCTTCCTATATCTTCGCATTGTTCTGCTCGAACTTCGCTTGAATTTCACTTTTCTCCTTTTGCGCAAATCGAAGTTTCTCTAGGACCTCCTTCTTTTCTTGCTTCAAGGCCTCTGTGGCCTTCTTTTTTTCTTCTTGGAATCGATGAATTTGAGCCTCGGTTGCATATGATAATCTTCATAATTGGGTGGGCTCATCCCCCAATTCTACAATTTATGATGACGAAGGCGCAGTAGGTACTGCGCGGCTCGAATAGATGGCTTGCTACATGTCCTTGAGATATTTCTCTATTCTTTCATATAGTGTTTCTTGCTTTGCTTCATGTCTGTGCAGGATATCCTCTAAGGCATCTTCCACGACTGCGATGATGAGATCGACATCGTCCACTCTGAGCACATTATTTGACTGAGGCTTAATGGCTTGTGTCTTCTTTCTTCCTGAGGGTTTCTGTGGAGAAACCTTCCTTTTCTTCGATGTCTTAGCCTCTGTAAGGGGATCCTTCGGTGGTGTAACTTCTCCTTTTTTTTTCTTGTCTCCTTCTTCCCCTCCTTCCTCTTGGTTCACTTCGTCTCCTCCTCCTCCTCCTGTAGGTGATTTAGGCCTACTTTCCTCTGAGACGTAGTCCTCCTCATCAGTTTCTATGTTCTGGACATCCTCCTTTCTCTTCTTTTTCTTCTATCTATCATGTTCGACCTGCGTGACCAATGGAATTCGGATGATTTTGGGGTCGAAGAGTTCTTCATCTTCGACTGGTACAAGGAATTTTTCTGGCCATTCCTTAGTGATCTCTTCCATGTCTTCATCGTTCAACTTATAGTAGGATTGCAGCTCCTCATTACTTTCATCCCTGCGCATGATGATGTATATAAAGTGTCAATCTGTGTGGAACTTCGCTAGCAGCTTATATTGATGCAAAGTATTCAGGGTCATTCATGGAAATTCTTCAATGGCGTGCTTTAACTATAGGTAGTAATCATGGAACACCGCATTCGATTGCCACTGCTTCACCATATCATTCATGTACCACAAGGTGGAGAACCTTGCGTCCAATGCCTATGATGGATCAACTTTGAGGAATGTCACTCCTTCCAACATTTTCCAGGAGACAAATGCAATCAATACCAGGAGCCAACTAAAATGAAATTCATATCCATGATCTTTCACTTCGTGGTAGTCCTTCTCCAACTCGTTGATGAGGTAACTCGCCCAGTTCATTTGCATTCCTTCTATGCACTTCCCTGCGAGGTCTACAACAAATCTAGTGACCTGTGTTGGATGGTTCTTTCTGACAAGCTTACCAGGAATGAGCTGACAAGCTAGGTGCACTGAACCATCATGGATGGAGGCTACCTTGTAGCCTCACTTTCCCTTTTCTACATTGCCATAATCTTCCTTTATACGTTGTGCCAGGGAGTGATCTGAAGTCTTCCTTGGGTAGAACTGGTGAGGGTCCGTTCCCTGCATACTCAGTCCTATGATGAGATGGATCAGTGCCAGATCCACAATGATGTGCCTATCGAGCCACATATAGCCTTCATGATAACACGGTAGGAGGAGTTTAATGCAAGCGTTAACCTCCTCATTTCAGTTGAAGTGGGGGATATTCATTACATTCAGGATCGTTGAATGCATGATCTCCTTTATCCATGGATGGAAGACTATGTGTTGCTTCTTCCCAGTCATCTTGACTCTTCATCAAATACCGATGTGGTGTGAACATCATGTAGTTCTTCTGGTCTCCTAGGTTGAAGTTTCTATTCTTCAGCGCTGGAATATGTCCTAACTGGGGTCCAAATGTGTGTATCCCCTTCGGGAGGTACGCAGTGATCAAGGTGTATTCTAAATGTCGTGGTATGCTGTCGTGGTTAACCGTGCCAGCCAAAGGCAAGAGGTAGTCCGACAAGACCGATGGGATATACTTCGTGTTAGCTAGATCATCGTGGTGCTTGCTTCACTTTTCAGTCATGGTTCGGCTAGAATGATGTCTAGTTGAGGGGGATGATTTCAATCCTCCAGTCGATGATGCCTGTATTCCTATAGACATAACTCTCTCAGCCATGAGGTCTACCAGAATCTCCTCTACAGATATCTCTACTATGCTACGTTCATCTGACATGCACACTCGTAAGAAAATAACTCGGGTAGGCGAATAGACAAACGAGGTAATCAGACGAGTGGCGAGGTCTAGAAAGCACATTGCAATACAATGGATTTTCTATTAGCTCGGATAATCACAGTTTGCAAAAATTGGTCCCGACGCAGCGTCCGACGGGTTAAATAAGCAACGTCATAACAAATTCCTCCAACGGGTGGGAATGCCTCAATCAATATGAATCCATTCATTATGGCGTCGTCTCAACGGTATTTCTAACAATAACTATGTTTCTAGCCATTCTGGAGTGTCATTCTAATGGCTAGGTCGCCTCCAACGGTCATATAGCTTCATCGTGGTGAAGTCTTGTTCTGCGTGGTTCTGCTATTTCGACGAGGTTCAACTTCTACAGATCTGCCTCCTGCGAACTCTGTTTTGGAACTTCCCGTAGTTTTTCTAACTTATCTTTCTTCTTACTGAGCTTCCTTGCCTTCTTTCTTGTGATCTGAGTCTTTGGATTCCTCTTTCCATTCTTATTCTTGTCCTTTCTTAGCATGGTAACTTCGCACTATCGATGTTCTTTCAAAGGGTTCAAAGGTAATACCTCTTTGCTTACTAGGTTCTGGGTGGACATACTTTCTTCTTGCATGGGCGGGTTCTTCAAGTCTTCTTGTGTTCTTTCAACTTCGATAGCTAGTTCTCTAGCCCTCGGTTGCTTCTACTGATCCTCTTGTTCTTCTATTATTCATGCTATTCTTTTGGTTATGAAATCCCTTAATTCTTGTTTTCTCTTTTCTGTGGCTTCCTCCTCTACCTTCCTTTTGATATGATCCTTCTCAATCCAAGTCTTTCCCAATAGAAGTGAAAAAGGGGAGTTTTTCTCAACAAACCTAATAACTTCGAATTCTTCTTCAGTCGTAGTTCCATGAGAAATCATAGGTATATTATTAACTCTTCCACAAAGGGTTATCATATTTCCTTTAAACAAGCTTATCCTTCCTAATGACGGTATCATAACAGACTTTCCCAAAATTTCCCAAGTGCTTTCTGGCATAATATTCACATGAGTTTCTTCATCTAATACATAGTCTATGTTGAAGTCTTCTATTCTTGTAACTATGCATTGTTTTTCTTTCAGGATCTATGGTAAACTGATGTCTCTGTGACCATCAATTTCTTCTTTTAACTGTATTAACATAGTCTCTGACTCTTTTTATGTATGGCTCTTTAACATATCCTTAGTCTCTTGAACTTATTTATAGTCTTCTTGTCTCATATTCATCTTTTCAACTTTAGCAATCATCCTAGGGTAATCCTCAACCTCATGACCAATAGCTTTACAACAAAGGCAAAGAGGGCCTATACCAGGGCATTCTTTAAAAAGATGTCCCAATCTTCTGCAATTATAACACAGTGCCAATCCTCTCTTTCTTTTAAACAATCCCCAACCTTTCCTGTACTGCGCACTGGGATCATAGTGATGGACCTACATTATGCAAAACTTCTTTCTAGGTTCTTGCATCCACTTATTAGTCCAAAAATTCTTCCTATGCATAGGAATAACATATCTTTCTCTATTTCTAATAAATTTATTCAAATCAACACTTTCTTCTAATTGTGCCCTAGTTTTCAGACTAAGACAAGATCTATTAAACATACCTAGATTCATACTTTCGAAGAAAAACTTTCCACTTATCTTACCTTTACCAGAGCACAAAGCTTTAATATCTTACCTCTTTTCTTTAGATCTAGTTTATTTCTTAGCAAAGAGCTTCACAAGTCAAGTAGAATACTGCACACTACAACAACAGATCTACGCATAGATCTTTCTCTTTTCTTCAGTTCCCAACAATCATAGTTTCATGTCCCGGCAATCACAATTTCAGGTCCCAACAACATAACCATTTGTTGGCATAGGGGCAGACCCAGGGTTCAACGCTTCAACAATGCACCAACAAAACCCTAACTATCGGCCCTTTCGGAAACACCTGTGAAGCAGATGAAGTCTCACCCGAGGTAGATTCAGGGGGGTTGTAGGACTTAGGTTTCTACAACCAATATGGGGCACAGATATGTGATTACAACACTTAATAGAACACTTTAAACAACAATATGCATTAGTTCTTGAATCTCATTCACATCGTAGATCAAACCGTTATTACAGAACAACGCAATAATAATCAAGATCTAACACTTCCAATTACTTAGCATGCAACATTAGCTCAGATATAGCATTCATTCACATCATTAATCACTAACTACAACATCATACGCATTCATTATACATAACATCAACAACACTAAGCAAATAATCACATAATCAACATCAACAACATCGCACATAGCACATTAACTTAGGATATACATGGTTCACCCCTGTGTGGGGCTACGTCCACCAAATTCTTCTTCTTCTTTATTAGTCTATAATATCTTACATGAATCTTCTCCTATGCACAGAGCCATAGAGCCAAGCCTCACACTGGACAGGTGATCTGCGCACAACGCACTAGATCCACCTTCCTCAAAATTAGGTCAAGGAACAAATCCAACTCCTTGATAGGAAAAAGACTTACACAGTCTATTTGAACAAATCACTTACACAACAATTGCACTTAGTATCTGCTAGCCCTAACACATTCTTGCACAAATCCAACAAGTCATGCACTAAGTCGATCAATGGACAGTAACTAGTAACTCCTTCTTACATCGCTTAGATACTTATTTATAAATTGAAAAAAGGCCTAATCATGGTTGAACCCATGGGCCGACATCCCTTAACCCGTTACATAAAACCTAAAACCCTTTGTTGGTTCCACAAGCCTGCAAAATGAGTGAGATCCCACGATCTCTGCTCCGCCTAGGCACTCCATCTTCGACCAGCCTGTCGAAGTCCCAAAAGTGGTCAAACAACACCAATGTTCTCTCAAAACTTGGTCGAGGGCCAACACATGGAAAAGATGACTCGGAGGTGTGACTCGGACCTAGGGAACCAATAATGACTCAGGGTAAAGCTAGACCATACAGTTTTCCAATCTGGTAAAGACACGTGGCGTTGAAGACTGGTGACATAATTCGCGTGTATTAATCGGAGAAAGGACTTTTCTTAAGTTATTCATTCTAAAACAAACCTTAGCTTTTCGGTGCCGAAAACGTATCCAGGGTCGGCGATCGACGATAAATCTATCAAGTTCTTTCTTCGAATTAGCTTCCTCGAAAAATTCCTGATGCCGAAAATGCATTGGGGATCGGCGATCGAGGATACTCTTTAGCATAGTCAGAATGTTTGTTGCGATCCTTTTAGGTTTTCCCTGATTCCGATAAGCGTGTCGGGTATCGGCTATCGACAATATCTTTTCTTTCTTTGTTAACGTCTATTCCCCTCATCTTTTACCGATGTCGAAGGGGAATTGTCTATCGGCAATATCCTTATGCAAGACTTTGAAGAAAACAAAAAATTCCTTTTGTTGATGTCGATGGAGATCGTCATTCGGTGACTGAGTTTTCCCGAGTGGTTCTTTTCCTTCCTTGAATTCCTTTCGATGTCGAATCTGAGTGTGTCAGGTGAAATGTTTTGGCTGTTGATTCTTTATTCAGGTGTTAAGGCCTTTTAAGTCATGTGGTTTCATAAGTTCAAAMAAAYCTAGATAGCTGATGRGAGTCATGATAATAAKCAAAAGACAAAACATTTCTCAAAAAGAAGTCAAATAAGACAGTGCAAAGATCAAGTGGTACCCAAAAAGTAAAAATTTGACATAGGATTTTTAGGGTGTGTTGAGTGCTCAAAAGAGTCCTTTTCATGTCATCACCTGATGCCTGTGTTGATATTATGGTATTTTTGGGAGGTATTAACCTCTACATGTAATCCTAACGAGATTATAATACTCTGAGAAGTAAGAGAAATCCTAAAACGTTGGATAATAACCCTAGGAGACAAGTCAACTCAATAGAATATTTATTATTGAGTTATTAGGCTCCAAAAGTAGAATTCAACCCAATTAGGTCACTTGGAGGACTATAAATAAGAGGGATCTAGAGCTCATTTGTCACACTCTCTCTCACAACTACATAATACCAGTGGTGCAAAAGTCTAGAGAGGATTTGTAGCTGCAACTGACATTTCGTTTTTGGTTTGGACTTTCTCTTTGGTTATGGTTTGGACTTTCTGCCTAGTACGCTAGCTCTAGAGAGAGGTATGCTACCTTGGTTGGCTATCGGTTCTAGGATTTTCTTCTAGAATTATTCTCTCTGTCAAGGTTAACGTGCTCGGGGGTGGCCTTTGTGCCTATGGTTGGGTGACAATATTGCTATAGTGTATATGGTGAAATGATCCCACCTATTATTCTAACAGGTTATGGGCCCACACTATCTTCAGATAGTCTAACTACTGGAAGATAGATTGGGAGGATTTTCTCAGTTACAGTTATAGTTGCAGTCAAAGTTTTGTTGCAACAATGCAACCCTAA
>JASDQU010307670.1:1395-17960 GCA_032191745.1 Picea mariana
GGAACCTCTCCTCGAAAAGTTCCCAAGATACTGTGTCTGGGGTAAGGTGCAGTTGTCTTTCCAGGTTGCCCCACCAGTTCAAGGCGCTGTCTCTTAACTAAAAAATTGTGATCTTTGCCTTTGATTTGGACGCATAGTCCCTTAAGACAAAACACCTTGTCATGCCTTCCAACCATGCTTCCACGCGTTCACTGGCGCGACCCCCAGCAAACTCCAAAAGTTTGATCTTCTGCAATTCTCGCGTGATGTCTTCAGGTGGAGGTCCTCCCCCTGAATCCCTTGACGCTTCTGGATTACCCATTCCAGACGGTGGGGGCTCCACTTCAGTTCCTGTCGGTTGTCGCCCCTTTAAAGTCTCATTAATGGCTTCCAACGAGCAGAGGATGAGGGCTAGTTCGGGCGATGGTGGTGGTGGCGCTGGCGATGTTGGCAGTGCTTGCGATGACGCTCCCTTGCCTCGACTCCTTCGAGTCTTGAACATCCTGTATGCTTTAACCTGCATCACCCCAAAGTTGTCAGGGTGAGTTCCAGGACGTTTCAAATTGGTGCTACTCAAACTAGAAACAGGGTTAGGCATAAGTTTTCTTTACTTGTCTGTAAATAGACATTACTGCTTTAGGGGATTGGCTAGGTTTGGATTAGGATTAAGCGTCTAAGCTTGATTTCTTTGCCCCTATGAAAAAAAACTATTGGTTCCCTTGCCTTGCAGCTACGCTAGCCTTGCGCCATACTCGCCACTTCCTATGCTTACTCTCCTAGTGCATATGTCGCCTCCTTCCCGCTTGTCCTAGTCTAAGCCCTTTTAACTTTTCGCTTATAACTAAATATCCTCCGACGCTTGACTCGGGAGCTTTTTCTTGGCGCGTAGTGTTGGCGTTGTCAATTGCTGCATTGAGATTTAGCGTTGACTTTGACTGGTGGAATAGAGTGGAGGGACTTGGCGCTTGGCTCAATGAGTTGTGTGTAAGGTCTCATGAGCCTGACGCTTGGATAATCAGAGATTATTCTTCAGGCTAGTACCTTGCTATTATTGATAATTAAACTATTTATATGCGAATTTATTTGTAAAAGTGATATGTGTGGCGCGTTGGTGTTATTGCTCTTCTTAAGGCGCTTCGCTTGGTGGGGGTCGCGACTTCAAAACCCTTTAATAATTCAAAATTTGTTTTTTTTTACTCATTTAAAAAGACAAAATACTTATTTAAATTGGTTAAATTAGCATGTGTAAAGACCTAATTAAATGAAATTAATTAAAATTTTAAACTAATTTAAAACAATGTAACTTAAGAATTTAACCAATTTAACTTAACTAATTTAATTATAATTAACTACATTTAATTAAAATTAACTTAATTGATTCTTATACCAACCAATTTAACTTAAGAATTTAAAATTAATTTAAATAATTCTTGAAACTTTATTTTAAAATAATTATAATTAAAATAAAAAAAAATTAAAACAATTAATTTATTACAATTAAAAAATAAAAATAAAAATAAAATTACTCGTGAAATACTATACATATAGAAATCGGCATCGTGGGTCCTCGCATGAGGCCCACGTGCCCCCTCCTCCAGGTGCTCATCCCTTTTGAGACTCCTCTTCGTGGCCTCGTGTACGCGGGTGCTGGTCTGGTCATGGCCTTGTGCATGGCGTTTTGCTGGTTGGAGAAATAAGACTTCAGATTAAGTGCTAAACTATCTTTCTTGCCGTGTAATTTAAGCGGAAAATGGTTCCTTCCTATCTGTTTCAGTTTCCTGAAGTGGTGGCATCTACTGTGGCTCGTAATTTTTCTCCATTGCTTTCAAGAGGACAATCAAATTCTGGCTCAAGGTGAAACATCACCACAGAAATAGGGAATCCGACTTTGGATCGACAGTTCCAGGGGGTCTGATATGTTTTTTTTTATATGCCCAAAATAAGTTTGATATATTGTGTGCAATTGTGATATATTTTTTTGGGGGGGGACTAAAGMTGAATAGCTATGTATGGTGAATTAAGCAGGTATCCTCAAGATAACTTTGACCGCATTTGGAGACCATATTCATATATTGATGATTTCAGTTGGGTAAGGTCTGTATTTTCTCAAGAGCCCATTTCATCAAACAATATCAAAACCTTCCTCCATGTGCTGTCATGCAAACCGCGTGGGTTATGAATGTGGACGACTATGAATTCTCGCTACGAACAGACCCTTTGAGTAGATTATTACTTCTGTTATATTTTGCGGAGATAGAGACGTTGAATACATCCATATATTTTTTTTTTAAGTTACCAGAAATGGGGAAAAGTCCCTCGATTTGCTTGCCGCACACGCCAAGCGCAAAATCTGGTTAAAGCCCACAGCAGAGATGTCTTTTCTGTATGGAAACTATGTCTCTAAGGGCGGACTGGGAAGGATAACTGAGAAGCTAGATACCCTATGTGGCCCGTGCGAACCCATGATCTGCACCACGACTGCTGCTATAGCTCGAGTCTCCAAGCTCGTGATATTTGTTATCTTAATAACACCATCATGTATCTCAGCATCCTGACCATAGTTTCTCTCCAAGAACTCATCTAGAGTCCTCCCTCGAGGCATGACCGGTAGAATGTCTCCTACCACTCCATACATAGGCAAGTTGGTCATAAAATAGATATCAGAGAGAGTCAACTCAATGTCTTCTCTATGCACAGTGAAAACATCTGTGTCCAGATCCCAATACTCAATGATCTATGATAGTAATGCCTCACCGTCCTACATAAGAGGGTTCCCTAGAAACTGAAATAGCCCATGTCTAGCCAACTGTCTCCTCACAACATGATATATCTCTATGGCCGTGCTAATGTCCCCAAAGTCCTTGCACAGATGCAGGCAAAGAGAGATATTACTATCACTCAGAGAGACACACTAATCTAGGATAACTGAGAATACCGCTCAGAATGAGGGTGTTGTTATCTTTTCATTTTCCTCCTGTTCGCTGTTAAATTTTGCCGAGAAAACTGTCGAGTATTGGTAGTGTCCATTTCCTTAAACTTTAGCCTAGATAGTTGTTATTCTCACCCACCTCTGCATATTCTCTCGCTCGTTTTGCGGCATCTAGAAATAAATCCAGCGCATCCTCAGCAGTGGACTATTGAGTGGCCCGATCGTAGTAGACCAGGTCCCGGTTTCTAATCGCGGAAAGGCAGGCGTAAAATTCAGTGGTGTTGTTTATTTTTTTATCTGAGCAAAGCTTTTGTACCTTAACTCCAAAATGAGGTATGCTTATGTATTTTGCGAAATTCTTTTGCTGAGTTAATAAAAAGGCCTACTCATTTGAGAGCAGGTCCCAAAGACGTAGTCCACCAGGGACGAACTTCATTATCAAGTTTTTTGTGTTTAGATCTGATGCTTATATCTCTTTATCATTGAGCTTTCCTTCTTTATGGTGCATTTCAGTTTATACTCATTTAATACAATTCTCTAATAAGTCACCTCAATGAAAATATCCCAGAGCATGTTGGTATCAGAGCAGTCATCTTTGACTTGAATTGTTGAGTGAGAATGCTTACTAGGGCCAAGCATAAATATGGTGAAGGAAATATTAAGACTTTCAACCCAGAGATTGGTCGTGCATCCCGAAGAAAGATAATGGATGAAGAGGATAAGCGTGATGAACAAGAGAAAAAAATTCACATGGTATTTTATCACATGTCAGATATGGTCGAGAAAATGTATGGAGATTACGAGAAGAGAATGGAAAAGAAGGGAAGAAAAAGGAAGCATCAGTGGATGAAAATGCTTCAGTGAATCAAGGGGTTGGAGGAGACCTTCTTGAGCCTCCATCTTCACCATCAAGTTCTAGCTCTTATTCCTTTGATCATTCTCATCGTTCTCATCATTCTAGCTATTGGGCTCTAAAGATGTCCTAAAAACAACCTTTGTTAACATTAATGTATCAACCCGAGGATTTGTCTTTTTATCTCAAGAATGTCAGCAAAGTCTATGCAGATAGATGTAGAGGCTAAAATCACGTAGTTAAAGCAAATCTAAGTTTATCAACAATCAAGTTCCTCACACATCCATTAAAATTCTAAAAAATAAGACCTTAAGAGAATTGAAATCTAATCTACAACATGTTGTGAATTCAAAGGCATAAATTAAATTGTTGAATCGATCTAATTAAGAAATAGTAATTAAATCTATGGAAAGCTTGATATCTATTGGCGATTATCTAACCTGTGAAAAGAAACAGTAAATTACTATATCTATGAAAAGGGACAGTGACTATACTTAACCAAAAGGAACAATGATTGTAATCTAATCGAAAGGAACAACAAATGCTAATTTAAGCGAAAGGAACATCGTGTATGATTATGAGAGGAACTGTCAAGCAGTAAACTATAGTGATGGAAACTGGAACAACAATCGATATTATTCAAATGAAGCACTTATCTACTGTAGCAAACAACATAAAATCATTAACACATTCATGCATTTATCTTAACTATTACGAAAGAGATTCAAATCATAAAGCATAAATCAAACTGATACAATTACAGATTGAGACAGTAACTCCTTCAGACTGGGCCCTTGGTCCTCAGAAGCACTGCTGCTAAAAACTCAGTATGCAAAAATGATGAAAATGCTCAAAGCTTCTATTAACTCCATAACTGGTGCAACATCTACAAAAACTGCTTGCGCAGAGCAATTCTGAATTCTGAATGTTTTGAGATAATAATTATGTGATGATCCTTTTCAGGATTCATTATCCTTTATATATTACAATAATATGGGTAAATTAAGTTATCTTGAGGATCGAGAGATCCTCGGGATCACTTTTACTATTTATAAAGTTTACAAAATATGGAATCAATCTTTCTCCAAACTGCTTTGCACCTCATGTCTTCAACCTTCAACATTCTTCGTATCCTCAAAATATCCTTAACTATATTGGGCTTGACAATATTTATTCATTCATGTGTTAAAATCAAACAATTCCAACGAAATATCAGAATTGATCTATCATTACTCAATAATATTTCTAGAATACATTTTAATCATTTTCTATCTTAATTATTCCTAATTAACAGAAAAGTCAATTAAGATTATATCATAACCTATGAGAATAAGGAGGATATTTGTACCTTTTTCACAACCCAACATACCCCCCAACTTACCTTCTTGCATGTCCTCGTGCAAGTTGATATCTTACATGTAAAGCAGTGATGTTGTAAGGAGGAAAGGTTGGTTCACTAGGTTCCCTGAACCCATTCTTGTGTTTGAGCTCTCCATAAGCAGCTTCTTCCCTTTTCCTATTAATTTGATAATCTTTCTGATAACTTTATGGGGGAAACCAAATGATAGGGGGACTGTATCTGCACCCAATCCAGGAAGGTCCTTCTTCCAGAATCATTCTAGCATATCTTTCCACTCTAAATGTGGCTGTAAAAAAGTTCTTAAAACCAAAGGGTTCACTGCTCTTGACTTCACTTGGGGACTCATCTCGTCTTAATTTGGAGGCAGCAAGAGCTTCTTCTTTAAGTTCTCTAAAATAAGGCAATCCTGATCATATTACATGTCGGTGGATAGGGGCTAAGGAGTCTACCACACGTTCCCTTTTCATAAATGTCATGTGCCGCATGACGGATGGAAAGGATTTTGGAGGTTCCCCTCTAATCCAGAGATCTAACCCAGTCTCCCTTTTTAAAAAATCTTATGTGCCTTTGCCCATCTGACTTGATTTTTGGTGAAGGACAAAAAATCTTTGAATTGAACGTCTCCAATAAAAGGACCAGGGTTCTCCTTCATGTTATCTTCCAAGATGAAGTTATGGAAGTATAACTCACATAGAAAGTATTGTACTTTCTCTTCCTGCTCTCTAAAACATGGCACAAACTCAGAGACAATGGTTAATTTAATTGGTTACCTGCTCTAATAGCCTTCACCCTCAACAAAAAATATCGTTCTAACAAAAACAATGTATAATTGGTGGCAAGAGCCCTGCAATCTATTGCATCAGTGTAGACATCACAAATCTATTTGATTTGTTCCAAGGCTTTATCTAATTGGTTTTGCACCCTCTTCACCTTCCCCTGGGCTCTAGTGAGCTTAGCAAACGTTTCATTTTCTGTTGTTGAAAGGGTCTTAAGTTGTTTAACAACTTTTTGGTGTTCTTCCATCATGACCATCTCACTTTTGCATTGTGTTAAGGTCTTTTGTGTCTGTACCAACTCTGTTTCTAATCTAGCAATGATGGCATTCTGTTCATGAGACTGGAACAGTTCCTCAGTCTGTCAGGTTACTTCTTCTGGGATTTCTAATTGGTCATGTCTTTCTAAAGGAATCCCTTATTCATTTTGAACTATTGCTTCCTCTGTTGCTGCAGTGTCAGTTTGAAGTTCCATCTCTGTTGTCTCTTCAGGGATAGGTAACTTTGTCTGTGTCCCTATAGAACTTGTATGGATTGTTCTCATAGGAAGTGGGTTCCTTCCCTAGGTTCTAGGCGTTTTGGTATTCTTTCTTTCATAGGCCTTGTCAGCAAGATCCAATTGTTTTCTCAATTCTTTAATTATTTCCTTGAGTTTGCCAACTTTATTCTTTAATACTTTAATCCTCTTAACCCTTCTTCTCAACAACTTGTTTTCCTGTTTAAACCTTCTGATTCTACTGTGGCTTTTGCCTGCTTTTTGTTTTTGTGAAATGTCAGGGTTTTCCTTACCTTGATCAGTCAATAATTGCTCCTTTGTTTCTTCGATGTGCTATGTCTACATTCCAGGGCTATTTGCCCTAGCAATGATGGCATTCTGTTCATGAGACTGGAACAGTTCCTCAGTCTGTCAGGTTACTTCTTCTGGGATTTCTAATTGGTCATGTCTTTCTAAAGGAATCCCTTATTCATTTTGAACTATTGCTTCCTCTGTTGCTGCAGTGTCAGTTTGAAGTTCCATCTCTGTTGTCTCTTCAGGGATAGGTAACTTTGTCTGTGTCCCTATAGAACTTGTATGGATTGTTCTCATAGGAAGTGGGTTCCTTCCCTAGGTTCTAGGCGTTTTGGTATTCTTTCTTTCATAGGCCTTGTCAGCAAGATCCAATTGTTTTCTCAATTCTTTAATTATTTCCTTGAGTTTGCCAACTTTATTCTTTAATACTTTAATCCTCTTAACCCTTCTTCTCAACAACTTGTTTTCCTGTTTAAACCTTCTGATTCTACTGTGGCTTTTGCCTGCTTTTTGTTTTTGTGAAATGTCAGGGTTTTCCTTACCTTGATCAGTCAATAATTGCTCCTTTGTTTCTTCGATGTGCTATGTCTACATTCCAGGGCTATTTGCCTCGGTACGAGGTTCTTCCTGTGCTGTATTTTCTGGAAATTACATTTCTATATCAGGGAGGTCCTCAACAGGGTTTGGGGAAGAAACTGGTATTGAGTTTCTTTCGGGCATGTTTGTGTCTTTATCAATTGAGGTTCCTAATTTCCCTAATACTTGGGCCATTTCTACTTTTTAATTTTTAAAAAACTTCTTGGTAAGGTGTTCCAGTGATGGCTAGGTATTTTCCTGAATATTTCCTTGTGGGGTTTGTTCTGTCTGTTCAATTTCCGGAATATTTCCTTGCGGGGGCTTCTCTGTCTATAACTTTTCCTGGGTTTCTCCAGGTTGTGCTATCCTTTTTCTCCTTCTTCTTTTCTCGGTGGGGTTTTTAGGGGCAACAATTCTCCTTTTCCTCTTTTTCGTTGATGTTTTTGCCTGTGAGATCTGAGTCTCTGTCAATTGGATGGGTTCTGCGAAGATTTCAGGTTGCGGTGATGGAAATTTTCTTTGGACGGTATCTCCCTGTGTTGTCTCAATTTTTGGTTGAGGTAATGGAACTTCCATTTGGGTGATGTTTTCTCCTTCCTGTATTATCTCAACTCCCTGTGGTGGGTTTTCATGATGCAATTCAGGTTGTTCCAGTTGTAGAGGCCTATTAGCCTCGATAAAATCACCCCAGGCTATTTGAGTTTGACTCAGGGCCTTATTTACTATTAGTTTCACTAATCCATGGTGGCTAATGATAGTAAAAGGATCCTTGGCCTTCTGTGTTCTTATAGCAACCTCATGTAATATGGAATTTAGAAAAAATGGTAAATTGATTACTAACCATTGTTTGAGAGTTGCTAGCAGTTTGAGGTGGCGTGGGAGGATCACATCCTACCTTCCGTCACAGATGATATACCTTTGTAATACACCTGCTAGTTCTTTCCATGGATCGTTGAGAGGGCTGGGGTTAAGTCCCTTTCCCTTTTTGTCAAGTTCCTCTCCAGGGTCTGTGAAAGTTTCTACAGCTTATTTGAGTGTTGTGTATTTTCCAGTCCATTGAATGCCTGTGTTCGGGAGGCATGTAACCTCTGCTATGATTTCCTCTATGACTTGAATTCATATATCTCAAACCATGGAGACCCCTCCCTGCAAATTCTGGAAGAATTCGATCTTGATGTTCGTGTCATATCCTTGCAATCAGTTGAATTACTATGTCCATCCCAGTCGTTGTAAGATTGATCTTGCCTTCTTAGTTACCTGTAATAATGTTGGTTCTCAATGCACACTTCATCCACCCATGTTCTCTATGAGTAAGTGAGGACGACGATCGTTCCTTGTTGTAGCTTCACTCAACCAGCTTTTGAAACAAAAAAATAGAAAACATCGAGCAGTATTATAAAAATTGTGATTTTTTCTCATTTATGGTACTCCTTATAATCTATCGATAATTGTGTTGAGCATCTGCCCCCCATAAATGGAAAGGTCGACCTCGACCATCAAAACATACGAGTGTAATAATGGTGGGTGGTTCCTGCGAGGTGTGATTACTATGTCGTCGTCGCCACTGTAAAGACAATCATTAATAACTTTTCAAAAAGAACTTTAACGGTACTTATGATAATCATCACTTTGTGTGGGAAATTCAAATTTTCATACCTATGTTAGAAACCCTTTGAGAAAAAAGATTCCTAATGATTTTGAATTTGTTCACGTGTTTTAAAATGTTCCACGTATCATAACATTGTTACTTTCCCTTGTTTATTGGATATAACCAGAATTATAGCCTCATTGTTTAGAAAAGAAAATCTACAAACACACTAAAACTTGGCATATTTAAGATAAACTTCAATACCACAGGCAAAGCCATTGCTGCCAGCAGGCGCCCATAGCCTCGACAGGGTTGTCTTTTAACCCATAGATGAGCCTGTATCCTTAATAAATAGTTTGAATTGTCTTTTCCCAAGAAGGCCATTATCCTGGTTTGGTAGCCAGATGATGATAATGCCACCCACTAGAATGTAACCTAAGTGAACAAGTCAGCTCGTGATGAGATCTCTTGTCCTTTGACGAAAAAAATGCCAAAGGTCATTGCCCTGGTATGGTAGCCATAGTGGGAATGTCACTTGTGTTATTATCCGATGATCATGGTAGGTTGGCTCGTGATGAGACCCCCTATCCTTTATGGGAGAAGTTTATTACTTTTAAATTTTTTTTTTTTTTTTTTAAGGGCTCTATCAAGGGAGGCTCATCTACTCCTTAAGATTGAGGGATGGCATAAGAAGTGTAAGAGTGACAAGTAATAATGTGTTTAATATTCCTTATTATGATATGAAAGCAATTATTATTCAAGTATATGTAGATGTATAGGGGAAAGAGAACGAATTATGGTGGTTAATGAATTGTGAATAATTTTTAAGATAATTCAGAGAAATTAATCCAAAAATGGTTGACTAAGGTATGTGAAATGATCTACACACAAAATGACAAATCAAAACTAGTGCTGATGAAAAAGGAATCAGTGAAGTTCATATCCAAAGGAGTGACTGACATAACAATGACATTCTTTGAGGAAGGAACAACAATAACAAAAATCGTGAAGGGAACATCAGTCGTTCCTTTCGAATGAACAACATTATCGGAAAAGGAACAATAGGCATTATGAAGGGAACAACAGTGTGACAGAAGGAACAACAATAGTTATTTTGAATGGACGATACTACCCGCGAAGGGAACAACAATCACGCGAAGGTAACAACAGTTGTGTCGTTCGAATGAACAACAACTGTACGCAAAGGGGAGAACAATCCAAATTTTTCACCATCTAATTAAGTGATTGTAAACCTCCCACAAACATTTATGTTTTAGTGAATCTAGAATTGATTAGTTATCACCTAAATTTATTCAATATTTATGGGTAGGTTTATTCAATAATCAAAGTACTGGATGGTTTATTAGTGTCGGTTATTTATTACAGTTTCTTGATTTTTGTTGCAGAACATGACATGTTCATATTATGGAAAACATGGTTTATATTTTTCAAAGTGAGATATGAGCAAGGAACACAAAAGAGTGTTAATCATATTTATTATAGTCATCTTTTCTAATTATTATTCTCTCAAACGACTTTCCTAAAAATTAAAAAAAACTAAAAACTCAATCAAATCTGTAAAGAAAGCTATATACAATATGTACAGTGCTAATAAAAAAAAAATCATCACTTATGAAGTTGACGATGTTGGGTTACCTTCCCAGCTAGCTAGAATCTGAACAGTGGGGTCCTTACTTACTTCTTGGCAGAAGGATTCTTTTGAAGACGACTGATGGTAGAGTCGTAGCCGATGTCCATTTACCAAAAAAAGAGAACCAGACCCGTCGATGGTAACTAAAGTGACAGTGCCATTATTATGAACTTCATTAATTTCATATGGTCCCAACCACCTTGTCTCTAATTTTCCAGGAAAATCCTGAAATCTAGAATCATAGAGAAGTGCCCAATCACCCTTTTGGAAGGATTTCTTCTTGATATGTTTATCGTGCCAGTTAGATCTGTGTTGTTGAATAACAGTTGTGTGCTCCAAGGAATACAGGCGTGCTTCATCCAACTCATTGATTTGTTGTAGGCGTTGTTTATGTGCCTCTGTAAGATCCAGTCCAATCTCCTGGGCCATCCTTAGAGTCTTGATCTTAAACTCAATTGGAAAGATGGGTTCTTTACCATAGACTAAATGATAAGGAGAGTAACCAGTGATGTTACGCCACATTGTACGATAATCCCATAAGGCATTTTGAAGCTTGGTTGCCCAATTCTGACGATTTGTTGAGACTGTTTTTGTCAGAATTACCTCCAAGACATTATTGGTACTTTCTACTTGCTTATTTTCTCGTGGGTGGTATGGGGAAGTAACCTTGTGTTTAATGTGATAATTTTCCAGGATGGTTGTGATTCTATGTGTTGTAAACTGTGACCCTCCATCGATGATTACTTCCCTAGATAATCTATAGCGTACAAATAATTTAAAAAGAAATTGAATGACTACCTCCTCTATTGCGTTTGATAAGGCTTCTACCTCTACCCATTTGGTCATGTAGTCTATTGCAACTAGGATATAGACCTTCTGATTTGATTTCGGGTTGAAGGGGCCAACGAAATCTAGCGCCCATATCTCGAACGATTCTGCAACTACTTGTGCCTTCAGGGGCATTTCATCAGCTTGGCCTAGTCGACCCATCCGTTGGCAGTTGTCGCAGGTCTGTACATATTTCTTTGCATCTCTAAATATGGAGGGCCATTAATAGCCCATCTATAAAATCTTGTGTCTAGTCCTGCGATCTGCAAAATGTCTTCCATATGGCTCACCATGAACTGTCTTCAGTATGTCATAGATTTCGTCATCTCGTACACATATTCGGATCTGAAGATCAGCCACTGTGTGGAAGAGATATCCACCAATCCAAGTGAATTGTGCATTGTGATGGACAATCAGTTTTCTTTTCCTTGATGATAGATGTGCTGGTAGTTTCTTAGCGGCTAGATAATTTTCCACATCAGCGTACCAAGGTTGTTTAATAGTGACATAGAACAAATGTTCGTCTGGAAAGTGGTCTTCAACTGTCAAAGAATCACTTGTTTTGGGTATGCGAGACAGGAAGTCTACGACATGATTCTCTCTTCTGGGTCGATCTTTGATGGTAATGTCAAATTCCTGCAATAGTAATAACCACCGAGTAACTCGTCCATTAGTAATAGGTTTATTAGCTAAATATTTAATAGCAGAATGATCAGTATACAGAATAATTGGATAGCCTATTATATAATGACGAAATTTATTAATGGCATGTATAACGGCTAAACATTCTTTTTCTTTTACTGTATAATTTGATTCAGCGGGAGTAAGATTCTTGCTGATAAAATAAATAGCGTAGGGTTTATTTTCTTCTTCTTGTCCAAGGACAATGCCTATGGTGATATCCGATGCATCTGTGGAGATGTGAAATGGTATTTTCCAGTTTGGTCCTCTTAGCACCAGTGTTGTCGAAATCAGCTTTTTGAGTCCTGTGAATGCCACATCACACTTATTAGACCACTAAAATTCTACATTACCAGTTAAATCATGTAAAGGTGTAGCAGTTCTTGCAAAATTTTCCATAAATCTGCGATAGTATCCTGAAGTGCCAAGGAAATTACGTTCCTCAGTTTGTGTACATGGTGTAGGTAGATTAAGGATTACCTCTATTTTTGCTGGGTCTACCCTGATTCCATTTGCAAAAATATAATGCCCTAGTACCACACCTTCAATCATCATCATATGACATTTTTCATGGCTGAAACATAACCTGGTAGCAATGCACTGTTCCAGTACCTTCTCTAGATTGTCTAGAGCTTGATCAAAGTCATCGCCATAAGGAGTGAAATCATCCATGTAAACTTCAAGCCCTTCACTAATCAGATCATAAAATATGCTCAGAATGGCCCTCTAGAATGTGGCTAGAGCATAACATAATCCAAAGGGAAATACTTTGTATGAAAAGGTACCACAGGGACATGTGAATGTAGTTTTATCTTGATCTTCCAGGGCAATTTGGATCTGATTATAGCCACTAAAACCATCTAGGAAAGACAAAAATGTCTTCCCTGCTAAGGTATCCAGGACCTGATCGATAAAAGGTAGGGGGAAGTGGTCCTTCTGGGTAGCTTTGTTGAGTTCCCTGTAGTCTACACAGATTTTCCATTTCCCATTCTTCTTGGGAATGATCACTAGTGGGGAAACCCACCGACTGTCCAAGATAAGATATATAAAATCTACATCCAACAGCTTTTGTAATTCTTCTTTAACAATGTCCCTGAGGTGGGGATTCAATCTTCTTTGGGGTTGTCGGATGGGTTGGGCATATTTCTCAATATAAATATGATGTGTGTAGAGTTGCAGATCAATGCCCTTCATGTCAGAATACTCTTAGGCAAAAGCCTGTTGATATTTAGAAATTATTTGAATTAGTTTTTGTTGTTGTTGCTCATTTAAATTGGCATTAATATTCAGAGACCTCCCTGGTGCAATCTCAATTGATTTGTTGTTATGGATAGCGCTAGTTGGGATTTTTTGTTCCATTAATTATTCTAGCGGGTCTCCCTGTGCTTCACTATCCAGAACAACTTTTATCATTTGGCATGTTGAGCTACTTATAATGGTTGGGTTGTTAATGAAGCCATTGATCACATCATCCTCTAATTGATTCTTGAGTCTGAGATCTTCTTCGAGTGTGAGAGGGGATCATAGATAATTTTCTGTATATCTTGGTGGTGGCAGTTGTGGATGTATGATAGTCGGGCTTGGTTTAGCTGGAGGATACAGGATGAGGTTCTTTGTAACACCTCCTCTAGCAATTGTCATGTTACCCATGTGACATCCTATGTAAGCATCTGCTGTTGCGAGCCATGGTCTTCCCAGGATTAATGGATGCCCATCGAGTCCACTTCTTGGGTGGATGATGAGGACATGTGTTGGATATTCCCAAGAGTCGACTAAAATTGATATGTCGTGTAATGTGCCGACCGATTTAACCACTGATCGATCAGCCAATTGTAACATAATTGAGGTAGGTTCAAAGGAGTCGAAACCCAGGGTGTTGCAAGTTTCGATGGTCAAGATATTAATGGTTTCCCCCAAATATACTAATGTATTTGGAGAAGAACAACCATGGATATAAACTGTTACTACGGTGTTCCCTGGGTCTACATAGTTGACTGGTTCTTGTCTACCTAAAATGAGATCAGACAAGGCTCCTACCACATGAACAGTTGATGATGAATTTTTAACTTTCCTAACAGGCTTCCTCCCACATAATTCCTTGATTGTCTTTGCATAAATTGGTATGTCTTGCAGAGCCTGCAAGAGTGGGATATTAACATATAGATTCTTGAGTTCCCCTACAATGTCGAAGTTAGGATACACAACAGGTTTTGCTATCATCAACCTTTTGGGAAACGAGGGAGGAGGAGTTACATCCTTATCAGGATCATGTTGTTCGACTGTGTTTCCTCCCTGCTCTGTTTCTTTCGTTATGACCACAGTCGAGGGTGTTATTGATGGTTGTATGTTACTTTCATTCTCCTGATCTTGGGGAACGTTACTTTATTCATGAGAGATTATGCGTCATGACCTCAGTCGGAGTTCGTTGCACCCTACAGAGTTGATTTCTCCATCCACATTCTGAATAATATACATGAGTTGGGCTAGTCTATTATTGGGATTTGGGTGGGGTTGAGCTGGTAGTTGAGGGCGCAATTGTGGTTGAGTATTTCAAGATAATTGGAGCGGAGCTTGCAAAGTGGGTTGTGTTTGTGGGGCCATCCCTATGGGTTGATTTGTCATTCCCATGGAGCGCTGCCAATTTTGGTTCCAATTGGAGTTTTGGGAAGTCATGTTGGGCCACTGTGAAGGATAGGGGTTGTTGTTTGGATTCTGCGAAGATGAGATAGGGTATTGTGATTTGGGCCAGGTAGGATTCACAGCTGGCTGATTTGGCCAAGGGGGGTTTACAGTCGGTTGATTTAGCCAAGGGGGGTTTGCATCTGGATATTATTGGGGATGCCAGGTGGGGTTAGTGAATGATTGACCTTGCCATGTGTTTCCAGAATTTTGTTGTTGATTATACTGCTTGGAAAAGAAAGAGGAAGGATCTTATAGTGTACCTTGGGGACGAGCCTGCCATTAGCGACACTGGACCATCAGATATACTGGTTATGTTTCCTCTTCTGCCTCCTTGAAGACAAATTTTAATCCTGGGAGCGATGGGCATTGATCTGTTGCATGGTATTTAGCATAGATAGAACACACACGAACCACATCCAAAGGACATTCCCTTGGACCATGTTTTTTTCTGCATCGGTGGTAAAATATGGCCAAAGTCTGTTCTGCTTCTGCTTGTTTCTGCTTATCCTGTAAGACATCCAATTGTGTAGTCAGAGTGATCAAGATGTCGGTTTTGAAATTTTCTAATAGATTACCGACTTCTACTCGGGTAACTCCTTCATTGGTAATATTGTTATTTCTAGTGAGAGGAGTCGGCATCCCTGATCTGATCCATGTACTTCCATGTGAGCACCTGATACACAACTGAATAATGTTATCATAGGTCTCTTGATAAATATCACCCTTCCCCATTAAATTCAATGTTTCTACCCATTCATCCTTCATTCTCTTTATCAACGTAGCTTTGAGCACCTCACCTGGTAATGTACCATAAGGAGATGTTTGCAAATTATATTGGAACCTTTCAACATATTCTTCTAACATTTCGTTTTCCTTTGCAATAATTTGAAATATTTCATCTTTTAGATCCCCAGTTCTACAATAATCCTGATATTTTGTCAAGAAATCTTGTTTCATTTCATCCCATGAGTTTATAGTTCCCCCTCCTAATCCCATAAACCAGCGCAAAGTTTCTCCTTTCAAAGTGTAAGGGAACAACTTTAGTTTTTTGGGTTCAAAGGTGTAGTCATAACCCCTGCATAGGACATCAAATTCGAATAAGAATTCATCCAAGTCCTCTAAAATTAATCCATGAAAGGTTGGCAGATTTTGTAAGGGAATTGCTTTCATAGGGGCATTAGCAACTGGATCAACTATCGAATATTCCAAAGTGGACGTTTGGGATCGTGGTTGATTTGGTTGCACCATTAGGTCGAAGATATGCCAATAATATTCAGGAATTTCTTGGTTTGGGTGCTCTATTCGAGATAATTGATTACTTGATCCCATAGGGGATTTGACTGCACTACCTTTATCTGGGATTTCATGTATGCCCTTTCCTATCACAAGAGATCTAGGATCAGGCAGTGGTGATGTGTTTGCCTTAGCAACCCCGCTGGTCTCCCCTTCTCCTTCCTCCAGATTACAAGAGTTTCTCTTGTCTAAAGGGTTGAGAGGTGGAAGATCTGTACTTTGAAAACTTTGCTCAGTCCCTCCAGTTTTGTTGTGAACCTCGGGATGGGCTGCAGTTGGTGAAATTGTCACCTGAGGGATTCGGGTGGAGCCTCTCCTGGGTCCAACCGAAGCTTGAGATTCAGCTTTTCAGATGATGTCATCTATAAAAGTGTTTCTCCCAGGGAGCACTGAGCCCTAGGATTTGGTAGTTTTTGGTGGGGGTTTTGGTTTTTCAGGTTCTTTTTGTTGATTAAGGTTGGTTGTCATTGATGTCAACCCTTGAAGAAAGACCCGTAGCACAAAGTTTTGGGTAATGGACCCAATAGTGTTTGATGTAAATATGACTCATTATTTTTTTTTCATGGTTGATAAGAAGTAAAT
>JASDQU010307670.1:135430-150110 GCA_032191745.1 Picea mariana
ACTCCTTGCATACATACAATTCCTTGCTATCTCTTCCAAGCTTTCGAGTTGAAACAGACTCTGTCACACACTTCTTGCAGATGCTATGCACACCGTTCACTTGCTCACTAAAGAGAAAACAATTGAAACTTGTCTACTCCTAACAATGACCCATACATTCGATAAGGCAAATGCAGTCATAGATCCAAGAAAAAAATTAACAGAGAATTGAAAAATAAAAGAAAATCTATCATTCATTCAAATAGATACACAACCACACACATTTGGGACAATGTTCCTCTATTATATTCATCCAACTGAAACATACATACATACATACATTGTTCTTCGCCACTCCTTAACCTATACAAGATAGATGCAAATGTTGCTCGATTCTCCTCTATTCGCAACAACAACAACAACAACAACTCTCTAAAAAAAACTACTGGGCAATATTACAAAGCTTTATACAAAAAAGTGCTCTTTGAGCATTCCCTCCAACTACTCTATGCTACATTAAATGGAATCGAATTCTATCAACTACTCAACACCTATTACAATAAATATTGTGTCAGACAGATAAGAGTGCAAGCTCCAAATCTGTACTGTGATCCGATCCATAAAAAAAAATACATTCCCCCACCATATTTTCATGATGGCTTAGCCTCCGATCATTTAAAGACATTCATGACACAAAATGTTCTGTCAGATATCACATTAATACATTGATCAGTTTGAAATTCAAAATAGTTCAACATGTGCACTAGTGTGCCCAGTTTTCCTCCATGCTTGTTCTTTGTTAGCGATGCTCCTACATCACATTTACTAATAATGAAGCAGAATATGAAGCTTTGATTCAGGGGATTATTCTTGCACAAGAAATGAAGATATAACATATAATTGTGATTGGCGACTCTGAGTTGGTAATTAATCAAGTCACCCAGAGGTATAAAATCAAGAAGGAAAGACTAAGTTATATTTCAAAAGAGTTAACGAATTGATGGATTATTTCATCTCTTTCAAAATTTATTTCATTCCAAGGGACAAGAATCAGAAGGCAGATTCATTAGCCTTGGCGACCTCATTGTCAAACCCAAATGATATACAAAGAAAAACATATTTTCAAGTAGAAAGAGTATTTTGAAATTTTGTACCTGATAACCTGGAATATTTTCAAGTGTTTGAGAATGATGAACAGTTGGAAAAAAATTGTTGAATGATGATGATGAAGAAGACAATCACATGTCTGTTGTCTCAAAATATTGTATTCAATATGAGTCTCTTTTTACAAAATATTATCATGCTAAGAATCTCCTGGAAGAAATTTCACTTCAAATGGTGCAAGAAACAAGCAAGGCCAATATTGAAACTGATAGTTCCCCAAAATATGTCAACTTGGGAGATGATTGCACCATTGAGAAAGTTGATCAATATGTTGCATTGTTTAAAGAATATCTTATTGTGTTCACATGGACCTATATGATTTGTAATCTTATGATAAAACAATATTTCAACATATCATTCCTTTGAGAGAAGAAGAAAATACGGTCAAGAAAAAAATAAGGATGATGAACCCAATATTAAAACCTCTGGTAAAGGTTCAATTAGAGAAATTAAAGAAGGATGGAATAATATATCCCATCAGGCATTCTAATTGGCTTTCAAGCCATGTGATAGTAAGAAATAAGACCGGGGAAATCCGGATGTGTGTGGATTTCATGGATCTTAACAAAGAAAGCATAAAGGATAACTATCCTTTACCTAAAATGGAGTTTCTTCTCCAGCAAGTCATGGGATCAGCCTGCATGTCCATGTTAGATGGTTTTTCTGGATATAATCAAGTCTTGGTTGTTGAGGAATATGTAGCAAAGACAACATTCATAACATCTTGGGAGACATATGCATATGCTAGGATGCCCTTTGGTTTGAAGAATGTAAGAGTCACATTTCAGAGGGCCATGGATCATGCATTTAGTGGGTTGATAGGAAAATTCATGAAAGATTATCAATATGAATTGACAGTGCATTCAAAAACAAGGAGTGATCATATCCATCACTTGAGAAATTTTTTTGACAGATGCAGATTATATGGTGTTTCTCTAATCCCAAAGAAATGTTTATTCGTTGTAACTCAAAGAAAACTATTGGGTCATATTGTGTGCAAGGAAGGGATTTATATAGATCCACAAAGAGTTAAATCTATAATTGAACTCAACCCCCCATCATCTAAGAAAGAATTTCAATCATTTTTTGGCAAGATCAACTTTGTGAGGAAGTTTGTTCCTGACTATGCAAGTATTGTGAATCCAGTCAATTTATTGTTGAAAAAGGAGCAAAGGTTCAAATAGATAGTGGATACATAAGAATCTTTCAATAGCATCAAAAGGGAAATCACCACAGCTCCAGACCTCATTAGACTATATTTTCAAAAGTATATCATCATCTATTTGTTCGCTACAGAAACAATTGTTGCATCTATTCTTACTCAGAGGAATACCAATGCTGAAGAACTCCCAATCAGTTTCATGAGAAAAACCCTTCATGATTATGAATTCAGTTATTCAAAGTTGGAAAAGAAATCCCTGGCTCTTGTGAAAGTGGTGACACACTTTCGGACGTACATACTAAATTCTCATGTCATTGCTTATGTTCCATCCTCGCCAGTAAAGATGATTTTGAATCAACAATTAAGAGAAGGAAAATGGGCTAACTGGTTGGAAAAGATCCAAGAATATGATATTGAAATTAAACCTTTAAAGTTTGTCAAAAGCCAAGGTTTATGTAATCTCATCGCAAATAGTGATTATGTCAATGGAATGATTTCAATTTCAGTAGGAAAACCATTGGTTGATTCAGAATGGTATGGAGACATTGTATTCTATTTGAGGTTCGGGAAGTTTCCAGTCACCATGAACCTTAAAGAGCGAAGAACATTGAAGATGAAGGAAAATAAATATGTGTTTATTGTTGATATATTGTTCAAAAGTAACTATGATCATATATTACTAAGATGTGTTGATGAAAACAAATCCCAAGAACTAATGAGAGAATTCCATGAAGGAATATGTGGTGGAAATTTTTCACCTATGGCCACCACCCATAAGATAATAAGAGTTGGATTTTATTGTCATTCAATTTTTAGAGACTCATATGCCACAATAAGGAAGTGTGTATCTTTCCATCAATTTTCAAGGAAAATGAAGATATTTGCAATGTCATTACAGCCTATAATTGTAGAACAACCATTCTCCTAATGGGGACTTGATGTTGTCGGGCCAATAAATCCAAAGTCAAGAAAGGGACATATGTACATTCTCACCACTACATATTATTTTATGAAGTGGCCAGAGGCAATGACATTAAAAAGGGCTAATTCTGAAGAGTTAATTAATCTCCTCAAAGATAATATTATGTCAAGATTCGGTGTCCCGGAAAAATTTATCACTGATAATGGTTCGATTTTCATTGGTTCAAAATTTACAGAATTCTATGGATAATATGGAATTATTATGGGGCAATCATCAAATTATTATCCTCAAGGAAATGGTCTTGCAGAATCCACAAATAATACACTCATTCATATATTAAAGGAAAATATTGACAAGAACCAAAGGAATTGGCATTTGAAGTTGATTGATGTGTTGTGGGAAATCAGAACGACTCCAAAAGACAACACTGGGATGTCTCCATACACATTGGTTTATGGGAAAGAAGGAAAAATTCCAATCAACCTCGAACTCAATGCTTTGACTTTTGTGGTTAATACAAAATATGCAGAAGATAGTTCACCTATCCAAAGGAGGATAGACCAGTTGTTGAAATTGGAGAAAGAATGAAGTAAATCCCTAAATAGAACTTCTCAGAGATAGAAAGGTATCAAAATATATTTTGACCAGAATGAAACTATAAAGAATTTTCAGAAGGGAGAACTGGTGTTACTCTGGAACAAAGTCAAGGAGAAACCATCGATGCATACAAAGTTCAAAGCACTCTGGATTGGACCATACATTGTCGAAAAGATCCTAGGATTTAATTCCTATATTCTCAAAGACAAGAAGGGTAAAATATTAATGTTTCCTATCAACGAGAAATATTTGAAAGGTTTCTTCACCTAAAACTTTCTCATTTTCCTTGTACACTAATTTTATTTTTCAATCTGTATATTCTTACCTTTGACTCCATAGCCCAATGGATGGAAGCATCTGGTCATAAAGATTATGGATTCTTAACAACCCACAAGGGGGTTATCATCTCACAGTTGCAGCCAATTGTTGAGATCAATTTCCACTTTTGAAATTTCCCTTCCTTTTCTATTTTCCCAACTTCCTTTTTCCATTTATTTTCCCTCTTGTATACCTACCCTCATTCCCCTTTTCTTTTCTCCCTTCTCTTTCCCATTTCTAGTTACCATGCTTGGTCATATTTCAAAAAAAAACAAAATCGATGGGTTTGCGGGCTGGAGGAATCACGGGTCTTCACCTCCATCCATGTTCCCATATCATGAGTCCGATCGACCAACTTTTTATAATATACTTAACCATTCTTGTAACCATAGGTTCAGTGGTTCACGGGTTCAATATTTCATCTTCCAAATTCTGTAATCTCCATTTTTCACCTGAAGACCCGTAATATACATTATGACTGTCAGAATTTTCATGGGCACCGAGATCCTGAGTATATTATTTCTCTTGTGTTGAGTCTGATCAACTGTAGTGCAACAATTAGCCTATTTTCGATCGTTCGCAACCGTGGGTTGGCGGGTTCACAAAAGGTCCCAAATTCAAATTTCTCTCGTTCCTCCCCCCAATATTCGTTCCTTTCCCAATACGCATTCAGTATGGTTTAATTCTAATAATTGATCATGCAGGTTCTGTAAATATCATCATTAATAAGCAAATGGATCGAGAAGATTTTTCATTAAATTGCATTAAAGCACGATTTGCCAAGGGTTATATTATTTTTATATCTCAGAAAGGTTTCATTTCAAGTTATTATCCAGTTGAAATAACACTCTCATCAACTTATGGCAGTAGCATCTAGATAGTAGTTCTGTGGTGATACTTTGAATATTTTTGGTCATGAGGACCACAACTTTCAATGGTCCAAAGCATACTCGCATTACTCATCTCCTCTTACACAGAAAGATATAATCTGTACATCTGGAATTTATTGCGAGGGTGTGTCCCTGAGGTATTCGAATGCAAAGAAATGGTTGCATGGTGCGTTTAGAAATACATACTGAGTCAATGAATCATACAACTCCAAGATCATTCCCCCATCTCTCTTTCATCGCAAGTGTTTTGAAAGATGTTGAAGCTCCCTAAGCCAACACTTACCTTCAAAGGAGAGGATTGCAAAGATTTTCTTTTTTAAAATGACAATGGCCTGGACCTCTTTCCTAAGTTCTTTGAGAATCTTGTGGTTGTCCTAGAAGACATAACCAGGATTCAGTTCGACTCCTTTAAAAACTCCTTTTGGGAAATCACTTGGTTGTTTACCAGGATGATAGGCTAAGAAAGCACTGCCACCATTTCCTGCATGATTCTTTATATTTTATATTTTACAGTTAAAGAGCAAGCTATATTCAATTGGGGAAAACTTATTTCCATTGAAATATCCTCCCAATTTTCACATTACAAAAGGGACAAGAAATTATTTATGGCTTCTTATTTGGTGTTTGCGATAGTATATTGCTATCAATTTCCAAAATTAACTATCTATAAGAGGGTTAACAGTGAAATTGATCCAATCACCTTCTAGTATCAAGCATTATGGAGACACAAGAATTCTTTTCATTTTTACGAAGTTTACAATGATTTCATTTCAGTTTTCAAAGGACTTTTGTTTGGTAAAAATACCCCCAAGATATCTAACCAAGAAAATAAATTCTTGGAGAAAAAGGGGACGTTAGATAAGATGGAAAATCACAATGTTATCAAGATCTTTTGTTCTTAGGAAAATCCCTCTTTTCTTCCATACCATCGTCCATGTATCTAATAAAATGTTTATTACGAAAGTGGCAAGGAAATATAATTTATGGCTGCACTTTTTCCACAAGAAATGGAAAAAGCAATTCATACCCTTTCCTTGGAAAATTAGAGACTTCATATTCAAGAATATAAAAAAAAAATAATGAGTTTGTGAATCACTTCCATAATGTAAATCTAAAGTATGATGAAAATATAAAGGGGTTTGACCCTAAAAAAAAAAGCGTGGAACATATGTTATCACTAGTATAGATTTTAACCTTGTACAATATTTACTGCAAACAGATTTTTAGTAAAAGAACAGAAAACATACAATGGAAAATACAAACATTACATAGATATTTTTTCCCTGGAAACCCAAACCAAGAAAAACCAGCATATTCTATATTCATTCATATTGATACATTGTTTACAATACAATATACGTATATGACCCATTGGCATCCAAAAACCTAACCCACTGACTTGGATTAGTCAATAACCCTAATTCCTTAACTGGAAAAAGAAAACCATCGGCAAAAAACCATGTGCCGAAAAACCACCCAACAATGGACATGAAAATCAAGGCAACACAAAAAATGAGGCGAAAATGCAACACGTTTCCCAAGGAAAAAGAATCTAACACATACTACTACTCGTGCAAAGAATATAACACATACCCAACATTCTCCCACTTGTTGTTTCATTTGCATACAGGGGGTTACAGGGTTATATAGTCAACAATCCAAGGCAGCAATGCCCATGGATCCTCTACACCAAGAGAACTTCTCAGTGCTCACAGATTTTTTAATGAATCTGCAACATTCTTCAAAGTGTCCACCTTCATCAACAATACTTTCTTTTCTTCAACCATGTCTCTAACAAAGTGATATTGAATATCAATATGTTTTGTCTTTGAATGATAAGTCGGGTTCTTCGCTAGAAAATTTGCACTCTGACTGTCACAATCTATCCTTACAACTTGTTGTACAAACCCAATACCTGAACACAATATTTGTAACCATACTTCTTCCTTACTTGCATGAGTGGTTTCCATGTATTCAACTTCTGTAGTTGAAAGTGCCACTACAACCTATCTTTTTCTCATCCAACTTATTTCTCCTCCAAACATGTTAAACACATACCCACTTGTAGATATCCTACGATCTAGATCTCCAACCCAATCTACATCCAAAAAGCCATGTATATCCACCATGTTGTCCAATCCCGGTCTTCCTTGGAAGCACAATCCATAGCTATCAATGCCACGCAAATACCTGAAAACCCTTTTTATTGTTGTCCAATGCTCCTTCCCTAGTTTTGACATATACCTGCTCAAAAATCCCACTGCATGTTCAATGTCTGGTGCAGTACATACCATTGCATACATCAAACTCCCAACTGCACTCACATATGGAACATGAGACATGTCCTCCTCCTCTTCATGTGTCTTGGGACACTGATCCGCAGATAATTTTACACCAATAGGAATAGGAACCTTGACCAAATTACATTCCTGCATATTAAGCCTATGCAATATTGTCTCGACATATTTTCTCTGATTTAACTAGAGTTTCCTCTTTTTTTGATCTCTTTTAATTTCCATGCCCAAAATGAAATTTGAAGTACCGAGATCCTTCATGTCAAATTTAGAGGACAACTGAGTTTTCACATCTTGGATAATCTTCTTATTGTTTCCTATCAGCAACATGCCATACACATACAAGACCAAATAAATCAAATGATCACCAATTAATTTAAAATACACACAATGATCCTCTTTGTTTCTTGTCAAACCAAGTCCCAACATATAAGTATCAAATTTTTGATACCACATCCTTGGTGATTGTTTTAAACTATACAGGGACTTTTTCTTCTTGCATACCAGCTCCTTCTTTCCCTTCACAGCATAACCTTCTGGTTGCTTCATATATATTTCTTCTTCCAGACCCCATGTAGGAATGTTGTCTTCACATCCATCTGTTCTACTTCAAAATCAAATGTAGCAGCAACAGATAACATAAATATTATAGAGCTTAACTTGGCAACAGGAGAAAATATCTCACCAAAATCAATTCCCTCAACCTAGGAATAGCCCTTTGCTAAAAATTGAGCTTTCTATTTCTCCACTTTTCCTTATGCATTCATCTTCTTTTTAAATACCCATTTGCTTCCAATGGGATTTCTTCTATTCGAAAACTCCACTAGATCCCAAGCCTCATTCTTATCCAAAGATTCCATTTCTTCATGCATGGCCCTTTTCCAGAGATTTCCATGCTCTAAATCCACTGCCTCCCTGACAGTTCTAGGATCATTATCAGTAGTAGAAAAAGAAAAATTTGAATGGAAATCAGATGGAGTGTACATTTTCGGTAGTCTTCTTTCTCGAACTGATCTCCTCAATACTGGAGTATGAGGATATTCTTCTTCTAATTCTTGTTCTTCTATAGAGTCTGGCTCATCATCCTTTAAATCAAACTCTATTTTCTCTGGTTCTTCCTTACTTGGTAGGACTTCTTGTTTAACAACATCCTTCATTTATTTAAATAGCACATCTTTTCTATACACTACCTTCTTATTTTTTGGGTTCCAAAGCTTATAACCTTTGAAACCATCTTTATATCCAATAAAGATACACTTTTTAGCCTTCCTATCTAGCTTACTCTTGTTTTCCTTTGAAACATGAACATATGCATCATAGCCAAATACCTTGAGATGTGTGAGAGAAGGTTTCTTACTAATCCATACCTCTTGTGGATTCTTGTCATCCAACACTGATGAGGGTGATCTGTTTACCAAGTAACATGCAGCACCCACTTCCTCTGGCCAGAATTATTTCCCTAACCCAGCGCCACTGAGCATGCACCTTGTTTTTTCCATAAGCATCATGTTCATCCTTTCTGCAACTACGTTCCTGAGGTGTATATGGAGTATTATTTTTCCTTGTTATACCACACTTCTAATAGAATTCTTCAAATTCATTCCTACAGAACTCTCTGCCATTATTTGTCCTCGACACCTTAATTATTTTCTCTGTTTGATTCTCAACAAGAGCCTTAAACTCTTTAAACCTGTCAAAGACTTCAAATTTCTTCCTGAGGAAATATATCCAAGTATTCCTCAAGAATTCATCTATAAATGAGACATAGTACACAGATTTTCCCAATGATGGGACCGATACACATACAAAAACATCATTGTGAACTAGCTGTAAAATTCCTTCTGCCCTCGTTGCACCAGAAGGGAATCTTACTCGATTTTTCTTCCCATATATACAATGTTCATAGAAATGAAAATCCAGAGAGTTGTTAGACATACCTTCAACCATATCGTTACCGTGTAGTAGTCGAAGGCCCTTCTCTCTGATATGCCTCAGTCTTTGATGCCACAACATAACCTTTTCTATAGAGATTGTAGGAGTTCTTTCTTCTTCAAATCCAATATCAAGAACAATGGAACTATTACACCCATCACTAATAGTGCTTCCTTGCAGCTTACATAGAGTTCCAAACCGAACTCCTTTCAACAACACCATTGCTCCTCGAACCATCCTGTAGGTTTCCTTTTCAAATATTATTCTTACCCCTGCATCGTCCATTTTTCTTATAGAAATAAAATTTATGGCCAAATCTGGGATGTGCAAAACACCAGGCAGCGTAATAATCCTTCCATATATGATCCTCAACTTGACTTTTCTTCGTCCTATGATTCTTTTTTTCGAATCATCACCTAAGAAAACATTATTGCCATCATACCTTTCATATTCACAGAACCACTCCCTTTGGGGAGTCATATGAAAGGATGCACCTAATTCAACCAACCATGCCTCATGATCTACACTGCTTCTTGTAGTGCCCTTCTTTTCCACATCTCCAACAAACCTTTACAAACTTTCTGGGAGATTTAGATCTACCCTTATACTTAGATCTCCCACTTGATAACTTAGATATATTTCTTTCCTGGGAGCATCCTCTTGCAAATAATGTGTATGCGCTATGTCCTTCCATATTCTTTCATCTCATATCCTCCGAAAACAAGGATGAGGCCACTTCATCAAACTTCAAGGCAGTTGTATTACTACCTATGGCCACAACCAGACTATCCCATGAGTCTGGTAAAGAGCACTGGAAATTGATACACTTATCTTCATCTGAAATTTTAATCTCAATAGATACTAACTGACTTGCCATAGTATTTAAAGCGTTCAAATTCTCTAGCACCAACTCTCCATCTCTCATCCTCAAATTATACAACTTATTTCTCATGAATAATTTATTTACTAGGGACTTACACTGATACAACTTCCCCAACTTATCCCATAAATCCTTGGTTTTAGCTTCCTCTGACACATTCAGTAATATTGAATCTGAGAGACATAGTCGGATTGTGCTATTCGCCTTCCGATCTAACTTTTTCCAGTCATATGTTGAAGATTCTATAGGTGCAGTACCTAGAGCTACCGCGATCCACTGATCCCTGTCCACCAACAGATCTTCCACCTTGAGCTTCCATAGCTCAAAACTTTTCCCATTAAACTTCTCGATCTCCATTTTCGAATTGCTTGCCATTTATTTTCACCTAAAGAATCAATACCACAGATATCCCATTGTAACAAGGCTTATCACAATCTCGAGCCAAACCCTTGACCACAAAGGCATCCCTGTGAATCCAACAAAGCTCTGATACCACATGTAGATTTTAACCTTGTACAATATTTACTACAAACATATTTTCAGTAAAAGAATAAAAAAGATACAATGGAAAATACAAACATTACATAGAGATTTTTCCCCTGGAAACCCAAACCGGGAAAACCAACATATTATATATTCATTCATAGTGATACATTGTTTACAATACAATATACATATAGGAGCCAGCGTCATCCAAAACTCTAACCCAATAACCCGGATAAGTCAACAACCCTAATTCCTTAACCAGAAATAGAAAACCATCGGAAAAAAACATGTGCCAAAAAACTGCCCAACAATGGACACAAAAATCAAGGCAACATGAAAAACAAGGGAAAAATGTGACATGTTTCTTAAGGAAAAAATGTGACACGTTTCTCAAGGAAAAAATGTGACACATTTCTCGAGGCAAAAAATATGACACTTCTAATCATGCAAAGAATATAACACATACCCAACAAGTAGGATTCAGCAATGTTGATGCTTAAAAATGCAACGATGAATACTATGCTCGCAAATGATTGTCAAGCTTTATTATTTAACTATATTAATAATAAACTAGTAGGTGGGACCTCCTTGTTAGACTTATGGCGCTATGGTGGATATGTTGCGCTTATATTTTGTTGCATGTGTGATGGTACCAACACAGTATTCTACCGTTCATTTGTTTCAAATCATGGTTTTAAATTTTGTGGTAACATGTGATGCTTGGGTATTAAAACACGACACTAAATGGATTTGATGATCTCTGACAGAACATAGTCATGTTTCCCTTTTGGATTAAAGAACTATACTCAAGTTCTAATATCGTATTGTTATGACAAAGGATGGGTGATCTTGACCCTTGCTACTATGGTTATGCTCCTAGTTTGATTTTCATAAATGGTTTCACATTGGGTTATGTTCCTAGCACATTGTTATTTTAAAGAAGTTTGACATTACCAAGGGGTGGCGCACTTTGCAAAAGTGTTATGGAAATGGATATTTTGTTGCTTAATAGTATAGTTCTATGGTGAATTGGCTTGGCTCATACTTTGATTTGAATGAAGTTGGAAGGGAGAAGCAACGTGCATTTAATGCACATCACTCAAACTCCCCTCAAGCCCATCACCCTATTCATTCTTACATTTTATTTTGGCTATGGTAGTTGTTTTTGTTCCATATTGTTTGGTTGTGAAGGAGATATACAGTCTTGTTTTTCCTCACGCGGGATTTTTCCAGGTATGGGTTTTCTTACTCTTCCATCCATGATAGTTACTCTTCCCTTTGAATCATTTTTTGGCTCTGGTTGCTCGCGGTCTGTGTGATTTTTAAGCTATTATGATAATTTTGAATTGTGTATTAGTGTTTTCATCCTTCATTTCTCATGGTGGTGGTTCTGGACTGTTGGCATTCTTAAAATAAAATGGTCACACTCTTCTTGTTGTGTGTAATCTTCACATAGAATTGTTAAATAAAATTTGCAGTGGAGCCTGCATTGTTATGGCTTGGGTTTTGGATCTGGTCTCTCTATTGAAATTGATTATCATGGTTTTCCCAAGCTATGATACTTTCGAGTACCCTGCCTATGGATTGTTAATAAAGGCATATTTGGTTAATTTTTCTCACGCCATGTTCGTCTCTATGGCTAGTGTACACACATTATTTCGACCATGTGGTTTTAATGAGAACTGGTGAAATATTAAATTACTCTGTGCCCTGTCTTGGAAAAACCCTGAGTTGTTAGTTGCTTTCTATAACCTCACCACTTCCTGGTAAACATTACAGAGTGTGAATTTAATGCACCCAGAATTTGATGCAAGCATTATGAATGCTTTTTGGTCAGGCACGAGTTTGTGCTTGGTCGCTCATTTTACAGTGTTGATTAAAGGGATTGGCTTCATTTTGTATCATGTTGGAAATGGTTGTCTGTTGTTTTGGAAACCCTCACAGCTGAGAGCATTGTTACATATTATTGTTATGTGGTAAATTTTCATAGGGCATGAGTTTTTTGCGTTATTCGAATACCAAGCCATCTGGTCAAACCACCTGTTCATACCTTCCACTTGTTGTCTTAAACCATAAATATTATATTGATATTGTTTTATTCCAGTTCGATGGTTGATGGGAGCACTATGTGTGCTTGGTTACTTGGGCATTATTTTGTTGAGTTCCTCGTTTGGAAATTCTGGAAGAAGTTTGTACATACTTATTTATTTGAAGCTTGGGGTTGAAGTATTGAATGTTATTTGGTTCAATCATTATGTTGATTGTATTAAAGGGACACCTGTGTGTGAATTGTTTGAGGCCCGGATAAGAGTTATAGCATCCATTTTGATTGTGTTGGACAATGTTGAAATAAATGATGGATACAAATGGTTGTAAACATTGTGCGGGTTCCTGTTGGTTTTAAAGGATTTAGCATTGGAGTTAATGTATGGTTGTGACTCAAAGGCTATTGTGGCTTCTTATATCGATTGCAATAATGTTCATTATGATTGTCATATAATGATTATATGGATACAATGGTTGTTGTAATTAAATAATTCTAGGCATATACATTATTGTTTGGAAGACAGCAAGCAATTTGTCAACGAAAGTAACAGTTTAAATTATTGTTTAAAAAAAAAAAGTGAACATTGTTAAACTATGAAGGTATGTACAGAGATATGTTTTGATTTATTTTAAATTGAACAGTATTCATATCAATTCCCTATCATTGTATCATTTTCTTCTCATTATATTCCCCTCATAATCCCAATTTCACTTATTGCATCCATGTTCTGTGAAATCAATTTAAAAGGAAAAGGCTTTGTAAAAGCCACAAAGGGATAACACAGCAAGGGTTGGTGACTAATATTTTGATACTTTATTACACAGTAAATTGTTTGATTAACTGTTGAACTGTATTTGTGTATGAATCCCCTATCATTATACCACTTTTCTCTAATTACACTCCCTCCATATTTCCGAGGAACCCTATCACCCCCTATTCACTTGGAAGTTAATGAATCGTTTGTTATGGATGGATATGCATGTATCTCGTGTCAATTATTGAGACAATTTTTTATTCATGTAAGCAAAGTGTCATGTATGGTTTAATAAGAGATTAAGTACTAATGAATTGCTACTACAGGATGATCTTTTTCAGTCGGGGCAGTAATGGAAAAAATAACATAGATAGGGGAAATTGGAACCAAGGTCCTAGAACGCCTAGATTTTCCATCTATTTTGATGTTGATCCCAATAATTGAACCAGTTTTTCTGATCTGGGTTCTTTAACTAGATTGGTCATGGAATAGTGCACCCTCAGCCAGAAATACCTCCTTTAGAGCCTCATAACATCCCTGGCATTCTCGTTCCTCCACATGTGTCCTTACAACCAAAAGTCCCCGCAAATGATGGATGGAAAGAGATCGTCAACCCGACTATCTCTCACCATCATGGTTGGCCCAATATGTCATTACCTCTCCCACGACCTGTCAATCCCAATTTCCATATTGTCCATGTTGATTTGTTTGTTCAGTCTTCACTAAGAGACTAAAAATTGATATTCCCCAACCTGTGCAAGGTAAAGGAAAAGAAGTTGCCTCCCCTTCTTCTCTCTCCAATGATTCCTCAAAAACTATGTCTTCCCGCATGCATTTGAAGGATTAGTGTTCCTGTGTTATTAGTGAGATATAGCCCCAAGGGTCTAACCAACCACGGGCTGCTTCCGATAAATCAAAGGGAAACAACAGCGAAAAAAGAAAAACTGCTTCCCAAAGTGGCAAGTATGGTTTTTAGATTATGTTTTTTTATGATTTGAGTTGATGAAGATAGTGCTAGTGGTTCTCAAAATGTTTGGAAAACAAACTCTGTTTTGGTATTTTGTGGATAATGTGGATAATTTGGATATTTATATTTTTTTGGATATGATATAAATTATCTAATATTTAAATATCCAGTTTGGAGGATAATTAAGGGAGATATTGTTGATAAATTGGGTTGGTTGTCATTGATGTCAACCCTTGAAGAAATTCTGGTGGTGGATTTTGGTAGCACAAAGGTTTGGGTAATGGACCC
>JASDQU010307670.1:158916-169956 GCA_032191745.1 Picea mariana
GGGTACATCGTTGAGACAAGTAGTTGATGAGTTGGCACATACATGAGGTGTGTAGTTGATGATGTTTGTACACCTTGATGAGTCATAGTTTATGTGTATTTGATGTATGATTGGTACATATTTGGTGCATGTTTGATGCACTCATTGATGGTACATATTGAGGTACAGGTTAGTGCATGGTTGATGCACTTGTTTATGGTACAGGTTGATCACAGGTTATTGGTACAGGTTGTTGCAGGTTGATTGGTACAAGTTTACAGCAGTATATCTCACAGTGATAGTGTGACAATGGTTCCATCATTCTACTTATATTTCAAGGCAGTTGGATGGGGCAAGGACAGGTGGTTGTAGCCATATTCCAGTTGTAGTCGGAGAACAAAGGGGGTTGTAGCCTCCTTCTGGTTGTAGCCAAATAATTGGGGAGTTGGAGCTTCCCTCGGGTTGTAGCCTGAGAAACTAGGGGGTTGGTGCCTCCTTCCAGTTGCAGCTAGAAAAAAAAGGAAGTTGGTGCTTCCAATGAATGTAATTCTTAAAGACATATAAGAAAAAGCATTATGTGGTCTTCTCCCGCTTTGGGTTTCCACACTAGTGTATTGTGTATGTGTATGATTGTTCAGTTGTTCATTATTTATTTACTCTGCAACTATTGGATAATAATGCTGCATTGATATAACACTTACATTTTCTGGTGAAAAAGGATTAAATTGCTTTATTACTTATTCACCCCTCCTCTCAGTAATCCAACAATTGGTGTCAAAGACGGTTCCTTCAGAAATCAGTTTAACCAATGAAAGGTAGATCATGGAGAGAAAAAACATGTATAAAAACTCAATACCACAGTTTGATGGACAGAAGTATGCATTTTGGAGCAGAAGGATAAAAACATATATACAGGCACAGGGATTTGAAATTTGGCAATCAGTTTTAGATGGATTCAAAAAAACAATAGTTTTTCTGACAAATGAAAGAGCAATAAAACTTGGTCAAAATAATTTCAAAGCCATAAATGCACTTTTGAATGGTCTTTGTGAATCGATATACACCAAAGTTATAATTGTAAATATGCTAAAGAGATTTGGGACAAGCTTCAAAATATTTATGGAGATTCAAAATTCAAATCAACAAATCTTCAAACTTACAGAGGTCAGTTCGAACAACTAAAGATGAAGGAAGATGAGAATATTTCAGCTTGCCGAGTCGATGAAACAGTAAATGCAATCATAGGATTGGGAGAAGAAATTAAATAATCTGTAATTGCTCAAAAGGTACTAATATCTCTTCCTATGAGATTTGATCCTAAGATATCAGCACTAGAAGAAAGAGTAGATCTAGACTCAATAAGCATGGATGAACTACATCGAATCTTCACAGGATGTGAAATGAGAATCGAACAGGAAGCCAAATATAAAAGAAGCAGCCTTCAAAGCATCCAAAAGGTCAAAGACAAAGGGAAAGAAAAAGGAAGAAGAACATAGTAACAGTAGTGACATCTCGTAAGATGATGAAGAAGTGGCCAACTTTGTCAAAATATTGAACAAGGGAACCAACTGTAGATATAAAGGTAAGCTTACATTGATTTGTTTTAATTGTGATGGTATTGGTCATTTTGCTAACAAATGTCCTCATAAGAAAAATAAGAGGAATGATGAAGATTACTCAAATAAAAAACAAACATATAAAGGCAAAAGAACCATAAAGAAAGATTTCAAGAAAATCTTTTGCACCAAAGAGGATATCTCCTCATCAGATGAAGATGAAGTTAGTGACAGTGAGATAGAAAGAGTTATATTCATGGAAGTAGAAGACTCTGATAAAGAAGACACCGAAGAAGAATATGAAGAGGTAGAATTTGACTACCGAGAAGAATTGTTGACTTCCATAGAAGTTATAAGAAGAGAAAAGAAGAAAAACAAGAAGCTACAAGCATAACTAGACAAGAAAGAAGACACTCAGGAACTAGAAAAAATGATCACAAATTTGAAGGTTCAAATAGAAGAAGATAAAAGAATTGAAGAAGCACTCAAAGAACAGCTAGAAGAAAGAGACGGGGTCATTGAAAATTTGGATGCAGAGATTGTCACATTAAGAAAGGATATTCAAAAGAAAAATATGCAGAACAGCTCAAAAGTTTTGGATGACAATATCAGCAGTCAAAATCCTCATCATGACAAGACCAAACTTGGATACAATCAGACAGAAAAGGGATCAAGATCCAAAATAGCAGAACAAGAAACATATCAAAAAATCTATGCAGAAACAATCAAAGGGGATAGGAATACCTACAAATAAGATTACAGGGACACTCCTCCACCGAGAAGATTCAAATTTCATAATCAATGACCGACAGATAGGCCTCAGGAAGAAGAAGGATTTAGAAGAGCAACTCCTTTCAGAATATCTTCAACTCCCAGGTATCAAACTATCTTTTTTGGTTTATGTTATGCATGCAATAATTTTGGACATAAAGCTATGAATTGCAGAGCTAACAGTAGGAACATAGAAAAATTTGAAAGGCATACACAAAAGGGTTATCCAAGAATGCCTAGTGAAACACAGAGAAGAAGTTACAACAGGTTTGAATCATTGAGCACTAAAGTGGAATTCTACAAGTGTAAAAAATTTGGACACATGGCCAAATATTGTAGATTGATAGTTCCTCCTAGAGAACCACAATAGAAAAACAACAGTCATAGACATAAACCTCAGAAGAGAACATGGATAAGAAAGTAGAATCAGTATAGAAATGAAGAATGCACACTCGCTCTAAAAGATAAGAAGAAGAAATGTGGTTGGTATGTTGATAGTGGCTATTCAAAACATGTGACAGGTGATAAAGACAATTTTCTTACATTAAGAAAGGAAATAAATGGATCAGTCTCCTTCGTAAATGATGATTCAACTAAAATCATTGGAAAAGGCATAGTCAGAATTGGAAATAAGAATACCAAGGCAGAAAATGTTCTACTAGTAGAAGATATGAAACATAATCTTCTAAGTATGAGTCAAATGTGTGACCAAGGTCATAAAGTTACTTTCAATTCACAAAAGTTCGAGATAAGAAAAGAAGGTTCAAGAAAATCGATTGCAACAATTGCAAGAACTTCAAGCAACATATATGTATTAAGTGAAATTGGAAATAAAAAGTGTTGACTAGGAAAGGAAGATGAAAGTTGGCTATGGCATAGAAGAATGTGTCACATACACTTTTATAACCTTGTCAAAATCAAAAAAAAGGAAGCAGTTAGAGAAATTCCCCAGATCACAAAACCAACCAACACTTTATGCAAGCATTGTCAACAAGGAAAGAAAACAAAGACCAGGTTTAAATCAAAGGAATATTCAACGACAAGACCACTGGAAATTGTGCATACTGATCTAGTTGGACCAACTACAACAAAGGGTTTAAAAGGTGAGAAATACTTTATGTTATTAGTTGATGAATATACAAGAATGGCTGTAGTTTTCTTCCTTGAGAATAAGTCAGAAGCTTTTGAAAACTTCAAGGTCTACAAGGAAATGGTTGAAAATGAAATGGATTCAAAATTCGAATACTTGATATTTGATAATGGAGGAGAGTTCACTTCTAAGGAATTTATGGACTACTACAGTAGACATGGAATAAAAAGGCAATTCTCCATTGCTAGGACACATCAACATAATGGAGTTGTTGAAAGAAAGAATAGGACAGTACAAGAAATGGCTCAAACAATGCTAATGGATTCCAAATTGACAGATATCTTTTGGACACATGCAGTGCATACAGTGGTTTACATTCAAAACAGAGTAATACTCAGAAACAACACTAACAAAACTCCTTACGAGCTATGGAAAGGAAGACCAACAAATGTGAAGCACTTCAGAGTATTTGGAAGAAAATGATACATCAAAAGAGAAGATGGAAGAATGGGAAAGCTTGACTCTCGTGTGGACAACGGAGTACTTGTTGGTTACTCAAGTACAAGGAAAACATACAAGTGTTACAGTATGAGGTTGAAAGAAGTTGTGGAAAGCATGAATGTAACAATTGATGAAATAGGTGGATGAGAATTAAAGGAAGAAGAAAATGAATCAATGGAACATTTTTACGAAGAAGAAGTAGAAGATGAAGAAGAAGTAGAAGGGGAAGATGCTCAAAACAGAGTAATGCTTAGAAACAACACTAACAAAACTCCTTACAAGCTATGGAAAGGAAGACAAACAAATGTGAAGCACTTCAGAGTATTTGGAAGCAAATGATACATCAAAAGAGAAGATGGAAGAATGGGAAATTTTGACTCTCGTGTGGACAACGGAGTACTTGTTGGTTACTCAAGTACAAGGAAAGAATACAAGTGTTACAATATGAGGTTGAAAAAAGTTGTGGAAAGCATCAATGTAAAAATTGATGAAACAGGTGGACGAGAATTAAAGGAAGAAGAAAATGAATCAATGGAATGGCTTTACAAAGAAGAAGTAGAAGGGAAAGATGAAGAGGATCAGACAGAAGTAGAAGAGAAAGATCAGCAAGTGCCTCCAAAGACACCTAGCGAATGAGTACAGAAGAATCATCCTTCAGATCAAATTACCGAAAACAAAGATGCAGGAGTTGAGACGAGAAGAAGAATTCATTCACTAGAACAAATACACCTAGCACTTTCATCTACGATTGAACCAAAGAGTTTTCAAGAGGTCAGCAAGGATGAATTTTGGAATAAATCCTTGGATGAAGATTTAAATCAAATAGAGAAGAACAACACTTGGGAATTGGTTCCAAGACCAAAGAATAAGAATGTGATTGGCAAAAAGTGGGTATTCAGAAACAAATTGAATGAAGATGGGCTTACAAGGAACAAATCTAGATTGGTATGTAAAGGATACACATAGGCTGAGGGAATCGACTTTGAAGAGACATTTTCCCCAGTTACCAGAATGGAATCAATATGATTTCTTTTAGTTTATGCATGCTCCAAGAATATTAAAGTGTATCAGATGGACATGAAATCATCTTTTCTGAATGGGTAACTTGAAGAAGAATTCTACATCAAACGACCATAAGGATTTCAGTTGTAAGAGAATGCAGATTACGTGTGCAAATTGAATAAGGCCTTGTATGGTCTAAAACAAGCTCCTAGGCCTTGTAACTCAAGATAGTATTTTATTAATTGAATTTTATGTTAATGATATTATTTTTGGAAGCAATGATGACAGGTTAAGACAGAAATTTGCAAAGGATATGCATAATGAATTTGAAATGTCATTACTCGAGAGAACTATCCTTCTTTCTAGGTCTTCATATATGTCAAAGCAACCAAGGAATTGGTATTTCTCAAACTAAGTATATCATAGAAATGATAAAGAGGTTCAGAATGGAAGATTGCAAACTAGTTGCAAGTTGAGAAAAGATGATGGTTCAAAGCCTACAGACTAGAAGAAATACAGGTTAATGATTGGTAGCTTACTATATGTGAGAACATCCAAACCATATATAATGCAGGTAGTTGGACATGTGGCATGATTTCAAGCATCATCAAAGGAATCAAATGTCGTAGCAGTGAAGAGGATTTTCATATATCTCAAAGGAACAAAAGATTTTGGATTATGGTATCCAAAAGGAAAAGATCTATGACTTATTGCCTACATAGATGCAGATTGGGAAGGTTGCATTGATGACTGACGAAGCACCAGTCGAGCAGCATTCTACTTGGGTGAGTGTTTAGTATAATGGATAATCAAGAAACAATCATCAGTATCCTTATCTACAGTCGAAGCAGAATATATTGTAGCAGCAACATGTTGTACAAAGGTTCTATGGATGAAACAAACTCTGACAGATATACAGGTTGAGTATGATGTGCCCATTCCAATCTATTGTGATAATACAAGAGCCACAAGTATCTCAAAGAGCCCGGTGATGCACTCCAATACGAAGCACATTCCAATCAAGTATCACTTTCTATGGGAACAGGTTGTAGAGAAGAACATAAGAGTTGAATATGTGGGCACAAAAGAACAAGTGGAACACATATTTACAAAACCGCTTCCATGGGAATCCTTTGAGTATCTTTGCCAAAGACTCAAACTAATTTATACTCCAAAATGAATGCTTTTGAATGCTTATATTATATGTCTTAGATTTACATGAGGAAGCACCATAAAGAGGATAGTTCAGGTTGGGAGATCAGTTTCAGAAAGCGTTCCATCAAGGGGAATATCCCCAAGGACAGTTCAAATAGAGGGAGCAGCCCCAAATGGAAATATACCTTTTCCATTGATGACAAAGGGGGGGAGATTTATTAGATGCAAAGCACAAAGGCATGGTTCCAAGGGGAGCGATGGTCACAGGAAGATCATGAGTGATATGACTTCAGTATTGCATGACATGACTTCAGTATTGCATCAAAGTGTTCCCATCAATGCCAAATGGGGAGATTGTTGATTAATTGGGTTGGTTGTCATTGATGTCAACCCTTGAAGAAATTCTAGTAACGAATTCACAATTTTTTAGGTAATGGACCCAAGTTTGTTTCATGGATAATGGTATTAGTTTTGATATTTTGTAGGTAAAACTATTCTATATGGATAGTACATGTCATGCCATTTCCGGTGGTATGTGGAACGTCACATAACTCCTCACGGTTAGAGAGTTATGGCCATGTGAAGTTGGAGAACCCTCATGAGTCATCTAGAATCCCCAAAAGGTCAAAGTAGTCAAAGTGTTTGCAAAGAAAAAATTATTTAAATAATAAAGTGAAGTGATGAGTGTATTATAAGTCAAAGAGGATGCAAAAGAAATTATTTAAATAATAAAGTTAATGGAGAAATTGCTAATTATAGAAAGTGGTTAAGTTAAGTGAACAAGTGGTTATAAGTGGGTTAACCCTAAAATAAGGAAAGTGGGTTAAGATGGTTAGAAGGTAACTCCTTGAGGAAGCTAGATAAAATTATAAATAAGAGGCAAGGCTCTCTCGTTCAAAACACACTTGAATATCATTAAATATCTATTTTTGTGAAAGGTTATTTGGGCAGGTATTATTGATAGAGAAAAAGTGTGGTAGGAAAACTACGACAGAAAGGGTGTGGAAGAAAAAGTGCGGTAGGAAAAGTGCGGCAGAAAAAGTGCGGAAAGAAAAATGTGGTAGGAAAAGTGTAGAAGAAAATGTGCAGCACGAAAAGTGTGGTAGAAAAAGTGTGGCAGGAAAAGTGTGGCTGAAAAACTGCGGCAAAAAAAGTGCGGCAGAAAAATCACGGCAATGGATTCGCGGCAACAGAACACTACAAGAAAAGAAAAGGTATGGTTTTCATATGTGTATTGTTGAATTTATGAATCAAGTTGAGGTTTTTCCTTGAAAATATGTTGGATTCCCTCTTGGGAGTTTATGGATTGTTGTAGATTTGATCTGAGGCACATCTATTGAAGTTTAGTATAGGTTCATGTTTGAGGGATTTTGGTTGAGGTACATGTTGGGTACATGGTTAAGACAAGTAGTTGATGAGTTGGCACACATACATGAGGTGTATAGTTGATGATGTTGTTGAAATTACTAAGACAACTGAGAGGGGGAGTGAATCAGTTGTTACTATGCTTAAACAATTTTAAGTCTATTAAACCATTTTTAATCTTTCATCAAGTGACCATCAATATTATACATCATATGAACAACATAAATAATGAGCATCAATCACACATAAGATATACACAGAGACAGATTTTCACGAGGAAACCCATAAAGGGAGAAAATCTCTTATTCTTTGAAATGATAGGCAATCTTTTAAGTTTTGTACATCATCTATGTTTGAGCACCAACTCAAAGTAAGGCTACTACCTCTATTTTACAAGCTCCAACTTGTTGAGAGCACCAACTCTCTGGTTTCTCTAGCACCGACTAGAAGGAAGCATCAACTCCCTAAGTGTTCCAACACTGACTGAATGGAAGCACCTACTTCCACTTATACAAGCACCAACTTGCATACAGAAAATTTTGTGTTTTCCCAAGCACCACCCTACCACCCTGTTTTCTAGCCACAACTAGATGGAAGCTACAACCCCCAATATTCAAGCACCAACTCGAATATCAGAGGACCACAACCCTCCCTAGCACCACCCTACCTCCCTGATTATAAGTAAAATGATTGAATAACCAACAACACAAGTGTTTCAATTCTTACCACTTCTCGTTTGTCCTATAATTCTTCTATGCTTCTATCTATTCTGCAATTCTACTCTACTTCAAGTTGTTTCTGCAATTCTCCTCTTGCTTCTGTCTATTCGGCATCTGTTACTCATCTCTGATTTTCATCTCACACTGCGCATACTGTAATTTTCCCTTTCTTACAGTTCAACTCATTTTTCATTCAGAACAACCAACCATTCACAGTCACTCCATCTTAAATTTATGCACTTCACACAACTTCAGTTATGCCTCGAATACCTGGGCCAACAACGCTTCAGCAACTTAATCGCCAGCCATCCAAGAACCATGATTTGGTTCTGCTAACTGAATCCTAATTGAACAGTTAATTGTAAAGATCAACATTAGCCCTTCGATCAGATGCTCAAATAACCAGCACCGTTGGATTAAATCTGCAAGGTCTTGCGTTTATCCCATATGCCCACTGGCTGTGACCATGGGCCTAATCAATGCTCCAAGTTGTGATCCCTGAAATGGATCTTAGCTCCGCTAGCTCCTCCCTCTCACATGACCATTGGTGGTGACCATAGCCTACACCAAAAGGTGTTTCACATTTCGCAAACTTATGAACTTCATCGAGCCTAATCAACGGTCAAGATCTCCAATGATCCAATGGTTTAGATCTCATCGCGATATCGCGTTTCGAGATTCCTGTGATGAAGGGTATCGACAATCCAAGTTGTGATTCCCGAAATGGAGCTTAGCAATTAGCTCCTTCCCCTAAGCCTTTGACGATGTGACCTTGTCTATGACCACGAGCCAGACCTTATCGCAATTTCGCATATCGTGAGTTGCAAGGTTAGAGCATTTCTTTCCTTTGACTTTCCAGTTAGCCAAATGTTAATCCCTCGCCACATGTCCCTCTTGGATCAATGGTCAATATCTTATCACGATTTTGCAACTTCACGGGCCTTCGTCATGCCTGATAAACGGTCCAAGATCTCCCTTTGATCAACTACTCAGATTAAGTCGTGGTTTCCAATTTCGCGATTTCATCATTCTAGTCATGAGTGTCCTTGACACCTCCAACTCTCGGTATCCAAAACTCCAAAATGGATTCAGATCAATGGTCCACAATCTTGATGATTCGACGATCCAGATCTTTTTGTGATCTCGCATATCGTGAGTTTATGCCATGAGTTGCTTCCTTGACTCCTCCAACTCCCGATATCCAAAACTCTGAAACGAAACCTTTGTCATGCTCCTATCTATCGCCATGTGTCCCTCTTGGATCAATGATCCAGATCTTATCGCAATTTCGCATATTGTGAGTTGGAAGGTTAAAGCACTGCCTTCCTTTGACTTTCCAGTCAACGAAATGTTAATCCCTCACCACGTGTACTCCTTGATAATAGACGTCCCTCCTGCTTTTGGGACTTTGTAAGCCCGCTTCATCTTGTACTTAAAGATCGTGCTCCTTCTTCTAGATCCAACAATGGTCAGTCCTCGCAGTCAGATCCAACGTCTAAGATTTGTTCTCCTCTTTTGCGTGTTCCTCCTATCTGTATTCATATCTGACGGTCATCGGAAATTCGGGATGCTTGATCCAATGATCACTGTTTCTCCTCACTATTGATCTTTCCATTTCCATGTCATCATCACTCTGTTGAACGTGTTGATATTTGCCATCAATGACATTGCCATCAATGACAAACACGCATACTCTGCCTCTGTCTAAAAACATGCCAACAATCTCCCCCTTTGGCATTGATGGCAACCCCTTGAAGAACATCCATCTTTACCACTGTATTGAAATTACCACACTTTCTCCCCCTTTGACATCAATGTCAAAGAAAAAACAAGCTCCCCCTGAGTTGTTGCAGTACATCTCGAAGGTATCAGATATGTGACTGTTAAGCCCTAATATTGGCTCATTACCCCTTAATTGGGGCATATTATATTAGTAATGTTATTTTATTTATGTCGGCTTTAGGCCATTAGTTATAATTATACCTCCTAGTCTCCTATATATACCAAGGGGACATTTTCATTTTGAATCATCTTGTACTTGAACATTTAGGTGGGGTAAAAGGAGGTTTCCCCCTCGAAGAGGCTTATTATCTAAAATTATCTCTTTTTCAAGGTGTTGAGTACTTTTTCTGAGGATTTTCTATGCTATATTGATATTTGGTTCTTAACATATGGTATTAGAGATCAAGGTCTTGGGGTTTCGCTGCTACATCTGAGACACCTTGGAATTCTCACTATAAATCTTTTTCTACAAATTTTCAGAAGGAACGGATTGGATGATATTTAGTAGACGGATCAAGGTACGTTGGGTTCAAAATTCATCTCTTGAGGCCTTATACATTTGGAGATAAAGACTGTACAAGATAGGGTTATGTAATCATCATGAACTAATTCATTGTGGAATATTCACTATACTGTAATGTTTCAGACCCTGAAATCTGGAGGCTATTTACAAAAATTAGTAAGGTATCTGTGGTAAAAAATTCATCTTTTGGGTCATCTTAAATTTGTAGATACACCCTGTGTAAGATTGGGTATCTGACTAGTCCTATTGACTAGTCTCAAGAAGGTGTTCCAGGTAAAACAATCATAACCTCTTCCTAGAGTATCCAAATTGCATGGGACTAGTTTCATTGGATCGTGGACAGTCTCTAGTATTTCTGGTACAATTTTTAGAGTTTTATATCAATTATTTTGTGCGAGGAACACTATACAAGTGAGATCTCCTAGAAAGGCCAAAAATTGGCAAGTTGTGGGGAAGCTACCGTAAATTCCACTTGGAACATCCAATTTTAATTAGACCTGTGGAATTACAGAGAAGAAATATCAAAGAAATACATAAAATAAAGTTTCATACCCAGAAGGGCCGAAAATTGGGAGATACAACAGAAGAAATATTGTC
>JASDQU010307671.1:17900-38520 GCA_032191745.1 Picea mariana
AGGTGTCGACCCTCCCATATTTTTAAAATTCGAAATAATCCTATGCAAATTTTTGTGTGTAAGTCTGTTAAATGCCAGACCACGCCTTTGTATAGGTAGTGGATAGGGTTTCCTCAAATGGTTACCTGCAGTAGGTCCAGGTCATTGTCAGGTATGGACATTCAATTTATAGAATGTAGCCATAGGAGTAGGGTTACTCTTTGAGATAGCGATGGCACTAAGGCGATGGATGAGGATAAGCTCGAGAGAGCCCTCTTTTGTAATTAAGGGGGCGATAGAGAGAGAGATCTTGGACAGAGAGGTCGTGGTAGGGAGGCCTTAGGAGGACTTAGGAGGTCTTAGAAGTTCTGAGAGAGAGCTTGAGAGAACTGAGACTCAGTTGTAGTCCAGTCTTTGTAATCATCTGTATAGATACACAAAGATAATAGAAAAACAATTTTTCCTACATATTATTGTTCGTGTATTTATGTTTCATGAATGAATGTTGTAGATGTATGTTAGATTCCATTTACAGTAGGAAGATAGATTTCTCTATCTTTGTTTGAGATTGTTGAATCATTCTGGGTTCTTTAGGCTATGCAAGGAGTGCATGATCCGTAAAGATCTTTTAATGATTGTGGTTGAGTTTTTAATTGCATGTGTTAATTAATCATTTGAGAAGCTTAATGAAAGAATGAGGAAATAAGAGGAATTATGACAGCCATATACACATATGCAGATCTAAAATGAAGTAATAAACAATAAACCATAACAAGAGAATTGATAACGAAGTTCGGCACAACATTGCCTACATCTCCGAGCCTTTGTCTCTGTGGGGGAGGCTTCTTTATTTCTGTTCAAAGATAAAAAAATACATTGCAGCAGTGTCAATTGGCTACAAGACTGATCTGGTCATGTTCTTCCAGATCTCTAGAACCCAACAAAAGAAACGACACGCAAAACGGATGACCGGAGCTCCCAGAAATGGCCCGCAAGCGTCTTCTCCTCAATAGCTTCCCTGCATAAAAATGGCTTTGGCTTGGCTTCCCTTCAGAATAACTCTTCTCTGACTGTCCTACATGGCCTCAAACAGGCCCGATTTTTATAGATCTGAAGTTGGTTATCCATCCCCAACTTCCTCCCAAAATTTGGCCTCCAAAAATGCCCAATATCTCCCAAAAATGGATAAAATCCATTAGTTACAGGCATAAAATCAATAAAAAATCCAAACTATATAATAAAAAACCACTTTGTACAAAAATATGGGTGCAACCCCTTTTTCTCCATGCCCTGGGTCACATGGGCACCTTCATGTGGCCAGGCTTTATTCCTCCAGGCGCGCTAGCCCCCCTGTCCGGCTGGCTCCTGGTCTTCGGGCGCGTTCCATGGAACCGCTGGCTATGGATAGAGCCCCCGCGCTCTTTTTGGTGGACAGTCTTGATCGTATGCGACCGGTCGAGAACCAAGGGCTGGGCCCTATCCGCATACACCCCACTGGTCGTATGGGAGCGTAATATAGCCACGGTTGAAACCATGGCCCCAGCCCTTTCCACCTCCAACTAACACATTGTTCTAACTTAAATAAATTTTTCGCCATATGACTATTAAGTAACACCAGCAGGTCGGGTGGTAAGCCCGGCCCTGCCAGTCCATAGCGCGATGGAGGTCAGGGGTTTGACTCCAGTGGTGACCCCATATTTTGCATAACCCGAGAGCCAACCATAGGGTGCCACGTGGCATCGCATGACTGGGCCACGTGGCACCTCCACTACCAATCAGAAACTGCCTCTTGTCAAACACTGATTCATCCACCTATCTGCTGAGGTGTCTACCCAGTCAGCAACCGTACCGCCATGCCAGCATGCGACTGTACCTACCACCGTGAGCCTGTGCCACGTGTCACCCTTACAATGGTGACACGTGTCACCCTCTAACTGGTCCAAATCACCTGTCGTACTCCCTGTCACCTGCCATGTGTCTTCTCTAGGAGATGCCACGTCAGCTGTATGGTCTGTATAGTCACCCTGCCACGTGGCACTGTACGGACTATACAGTCACCCATTTTTTTTGCTTATTTGGTTTTTCGAACAGAATGCGATATCTTTCGCATATGGAGCCCGTTTGATGAAGTAAATATATGGCCGGAATCAGGACGACAAGACAGACGCAATGGTGTTGGTTTCGTCGGATTCCGAGAACGTTCATTTTTTAGCCTTTTTGAGCCCTGTCAGGCTCTTGGATCCGATTCTGGATCACACCTCCCCACTAAAAGACCTTTTGGTCCCCAAAAGGTTACTGACTAGTCAACAAGCTCGGGATAGGCCACCCATCTTGTCCTCTGTCTCTGAACTTTGTCCTGTGCACCTATCTCATCAAGATCAACTGTAACACAATCATGACAACTGACAGTATATTGTTAGCCATTTGAACCCTGTTACATATTATTGAAGCCACTATAATCCATGTTGACAACATTATTAACGACAACATCAAAAAGATGACTGCAAATGAACTGATATACTTGAAATATTTGCACGACATGAACTTATCTTGAAGCAACTTATGATTGATTTTCCATTCAACAATCATTTCGTGTTCTTGCTTAAGATCAATTACTTCATTTGAAACAATTATTGGTTTGTTGCTTTCTTGCATTGACTTCTTTAATTGTTCCATTGTTTGAAGTGTTTTATTTGCCTTAACATGATGAGCATGAACCACATAATCTTGACCTGCTTTGGTTAATTGGTATTGATTCTTTGTCCTGTAGAAGATTGCCTTACGATCATATAAATATGGACTACCTAAGACCATTCCACAGTCTCTTAACGGCACTACATCACATGTTACTTCGTCCACATACTTAGATGAAATTGCAAATTTGATTGTGCACTTCTTTGTTATGTGCATTTGATGATGATTGCTTATCCATTTAAGTGTGTAAGGCTTATGATGATTTTGTGCTTTTAACCCCAATTGCTTAACCAATTCTTCTGAGATTAGATTAGATTGAGATCCATTGTCGATTAATGTGTCTATCTTAGTGTGTCGCATGATTACCCTTATATGAAACAAGTTGCGACTACAATCAATGCCTTCACCAATTTTACCTGTCATACCAACCAATGAGATATTTGATTCAACACCTGAATTCGATCCCAAGTCTGTGGGTTTTGTTTTCGCTGCCACTGTTTGCATTCCCTTCTTTTCCTTGAACCACTTTGGCCTCTTCTATGGATGCAACTGCCAACATCTGTCCTCATCATGTCCCTCTTTCTTCCAATGCTTGCAAGAGGGATTTCCTTCCTTCCTCGTCACTGCATTTGCATTCTTGCCATGCCTTCTCCTCTTGTCCTCTTTCCTTGAAGACGATGATTCCCCTGACACACTTGCTTTCCCTGCTTCAATATACGTTGCTTGAACAGAAACTTCATCAAGGTTAGTGGGTCCAAACATGAAAACAATGTTTCTAATATGTGCAGGTAAGCCTCCTATATACTTCATAAGAGTTTCTTGTGTTTGTAAAGGGATATCTAACATTAATGCCATTTTTCGAAATCCATCGGTGTATTCTTGCACTATTTGTCCTTTTCTTAGTTTTAAAGATTGCCATTCAATTAATGTTTTTTCTTTACAACTCAAAGGATATAATTGTTTCCTAAGTGAAGAAATGAAACTCTTCCATGATGGAAATGCCTTACCCACTTGTTGTGTTCCATTTTGCAACTTGCTTTTACACCAGATGATAGTTGTACCTACAAGTCTCAAAGATGCCAACTTGATTTGTGTGGCCTCATCCTTGATCTGTTGCACACTGCAGTAAACCTCCATCTGCCTGATCCAATTGTCAATTTTCTCTGCATTTACTTCACCATCATATATGGGCAACTCAAATTTAACATCAACTTTTAACAATGGCATTTCATTCTTATGCTTATAAACATGTTTCTTTCCATTAGATTTAGAACTTGAACTTGAAGAAGAAGGAGAAGAAGGAGGTGATGATGGAGGTGAAGGAGGAATCTGAGGATGATCCTCTTCCTCTTCAATTTTTCCCTTTGAATATTCACCCAAAACTGGTCTCTTTCATTCCAAGTAATCCTCGTACAAAACTTTCACCATCTCCGACATAGCAAGGAAAGTTTTCCGGAACTCTTTCTCATCCTGAGAAAGCCCTTCTTCCGATGCCATCTTCTCGTTGTGAGAAGCTCTCTTTCTCAATCCAATTAATGGATTCTTTGCAACAAGCTCACCTTCACCACACTGTAGCTTTTCCCTGGTTAACATGCAAAACTCAAATCCAAACGTCAACTAGCTCTGATACCACTTGATCCGTAAAGATCTTTTAATGACTGTGGTTGAGTTTTTAATTGCATGTGTTAATTAACCATTTGAGAAGCTTAATGAAAGAATGAGCAAATAAGAGGAATTATGACAGCCATATACATATATGCATATCTGAAATGAATTAATAAACAACAAACCATAACAAGAGAATTGATAACGGAGTTCGACACAACGTTGCCTACGTCTCCGGGCCTTTGTCTCTGTTGGGGAGGCTTCTTTATTTCTGTTCAAAGCTCAAAAAATACATCGCAGCAATGTCAATTGGATACAAGACTGATCTGGTCATGTTCTTCCAAATCTCTAGAACCCAGCAAAAGAAACGACAAGCAAAACGGATGACCGAAGCTCCCAGAAATGGCCCGCAAGCGTCTGTTCCTCAATAGCTTCCCTACATAAAAATGGCTTTGGCTTGGCTTCCCTTCAGCATAACTCTACTCTGACTATCCTCCATGGCCTCAAACAGGCATGGTTTTTATAGATCTGAAGTTGGTTATCCATCCCCAACTTCCTCCCAAAATTTGGCCTCAAAAAATGCCCAATATCTCCCAAAAATGGATAAAATCCATTAGTTACAGGCATAAAATCAATAAAAAATCCAAACTATATAATAAAAAACCACTTTGTACAAAAATATGGGTGCAGCCCCTTTTTCTCCACACCCTGGGTCACATGGGCGCCTCCATGTGGCCAGGCACTATTCCTCTCAGCGCGCTAGCCCCCCTGTCCGGCTGGCTCCTAGTCTTCGGGCGCGTTCCATGGAACTGCTGGCTATGGATAGTCCTGATCGTATGCGACCGATCGAGAACCAAGGGATAGGCCCTATCGGTATACACCCCACTGGTCGTATGGGAGCGTAATATAGCCACGGTTGAAACCATGGGCTGGGGCTAAGCCCCAGCCCTTTCCACCTCCAACTAACACATTGTTCTAACTTAAATAATTTTTTCACCATATGACTATTAAGTAACACCAGCAGGTCGGGTGGTAAGCCCGGCCCTGCCAGTCCGTAGCGTGATGGAGGTCAGGGGTTCGACTCCGGTGGAGACCCCATATTTTGCATAACCCAAGAGCCAACCACAGGGTGCCACGTGGCAGCCCATGACTAGGCCACGTGGCACCTCCACTACCAATCAAAAACTGCCACTTGTCAAACAATGATTCATCCACCTGTCTGCCGAGGTGTCTACCCAGTCAGCAACCGTACCGCCACACCAACATGCCAATGTACCTGCCACCGTGAGCCTATGCCACATGTCACCCTTACAGTGGTGACATGTGTCACCCTCTGACTGGTCCAAATCACCTGTCGTACTCCCTGTCACCTGCCACGTGTCTTCTCCAGGAGATTCCACATCAACTGTATGGCCTGTACAGTCAGCCTGCCACGTGGCACTGTACGGACTGTACGAACTATACAGTCACCCATTTTTTTTGCTTGTTTGGGTTTTCGAACAGAATGAAATATATTTCGCATACAGAGCCCATTTGACGAAGTAAATATATGGCCGGAATCAGGAAGACAAGATGGACGCAATGGCGTTGGTTTCGTCAGATTCCGAGAACTTTCATTTTTGAGCCTTTTTTAGCCCTGTCAGGCTCCTGGATTCGATTCTAGATCAGTGCACAACAGAATAATGGAAGTTCTGTAGCCAGCACAAGGAGTGCGTATCTGAATCTCTCTATCAAGTTCAGAGGAGAACGTGCCAGGAGGGCACACCAAGATAAATTATAAACTCAAGGGAGAAGCCTCAGAGTTACTGCATACTCTGGAGGTAAGACTGTGTAGAGGAGTGCACAGAGAGATAGAACTTATGAAGGTTTTGTAGAGCTCTACCAAGAGGGCATCGAGCGAGTGCAATGAGTGCACCAAGGAGAACTCTGTTTCGAGTTCTGTGAGAAGGTAAGTGTCCATGAGAAGACACTTACATAGTTTATGAATACTCTGTATGCTCAACAAGGTGTGCTTGAGCAGGAGGTTGCCAGGAGGGCACCAAATTTCCATTTGAAGGGAAATACAAGGGTCGAGCCCCTTAAGATATTCGAGCAAGCGGAATATCAAGAGGAACAGTTCCTTCCTGCACAAGGTTCCAGCAGAAAGGACCAGAAGGCCGAGACACTTCGAAGTCCAAGCCTCAGACAAAGCTCAAGAGGGATAGTGTTTCCAGAACGCAGACGAGACCCAAAGGAAACAGGCTCGCAGGAGGAGTCGAAGGCTGAGAGATTCGAGACTTAGAGAATATTCTAAGTCAGAAAGCAGGAGGAAGCTCGGGAGGAGGAGCACAACAACCATTAGATCAACTGTAGTGGGTGAAATCTGGGCCGTGAATCTCGCGTCCAGACACACAGGATAGCGCGCAAGAGAAAAGGATTTGAACAGATGGTGGAGAGGCTTCGAAGAGGAAGTGTCGATAGCTGACAGTCATTGGATCAAGTGAAGTTGAAAGGGGGATAACGGTGGGACCATTCAACTCTCAAATCCCAGGAGGAATAGAAGCCATCGATCTAGGAGGGATATGAACCATTGGTTCATTTCGCGGGATCGGATATCGAGAGTTGGGAGGACAGAGGTCCTTGGGTTCCAAATTTGTGGTATGGGAATTCGTGATTAGATCATATCCATTGATCATGGGAAGATATGGACCGTTGAATCCACATCTAGACACTGGAGGAACATGCACAGGGAAGAACAGATCTGAACCGTCAGATCTGGCGCGAGGACCAACAACTGTTGGATCCGGAGGAGAGCACATGCGACTTAATCCTTGTGTTTACAGGGGAACAAACTTTGTGAAGATGCGAAGTTCCGAAACGATTGGAACCGTCCATCATCGGGAGGACAAGTGGCAGCAAATTCGGGGTGTTCATGGAATCAGATACTGGGAGATTTGCGAGGAGGAGAAGAGAAAAATTGTGATTGGCGAAATGGCGAAATCGTCTTGGACTGTTTGATCTGGAAGGACGCATGGCGGAGATCCATAGATATCGGAGTATCGGGCACCAGGAGAACGAAGGTGAAGACTTTCCCAAAGTCCTGAAAGGCGAATCGTCGAATTAATCCGAGTTGTTGGTTAGTAGGGGATATGGACCATTGGTTCATTTTGGGAATCAGGGATTTGGAAGGGAAGGAAGAGTCGTTCGCTAATTCCCCGAATCACGAAGTCCCGAAATATTTGGGAGCTAGGAACCAGTTCCTAGCGAAAGGCCACGTCGGGTGCATAGGAGCGAGGGCTAGCGCTAGCTAGGCCCCTTGTCGGGTTTCAGGGTTTCGAGTGTTGGGTTTGTTTCATACCAACATCCCTGAAGTCGCGAAACAAGAAACACCTTTTGGGTGAAGGCTATGGTTATAGCGTTGTGGTCGTGTGGGAGAAGATCTCGCACTTAGTGCTAATTCGCGTAGGAGGGTTTTGTGCATAAGGATCCATGGATTTGTTCGTTGAAGGTTCCAGTAGGGAACAAAAGAGCCATTTCAGCTCATCAAGAGTTGAAGAATGATCCTTGACCGGGAGGTCAGCGGAACCTGTCGAGGCAGAGGTAGGGGGTCTGCATCACATTGAGACTAGTTTCAAGACTAGACAAAAACCTTAAATTGTAACTCTTATAATCAAGTGAATTGAATACTGAAATTGTTATCAAAATAAATTAACAATTTGAGAGAGTCTAATGATTAATAGCTTGTGTTTTAAGTTATTGGTTTTAATCCAAAGAAAGATAGAATATGTATACCTCTAACTAATCAAATCATTACATAAAAAAAATCCATTCTAATAAATAAAAGAATCTCATATATCAATTTAATATTATATTATTATTATTAATAATTTATATAAACCAACCTATTTTACTTATTACTTCAAAATTCCAAATAAAATTTATATGGAATAAATAATTCCATCTTAATGAACCTCTTTCTCACATCTAAATAACTAATAAAGGTCTATGGAAAGGATGATTCCATTCTACCAAACCTCTTTTTCACATAATTTCCATAGTTATTTGAATAAATATCCCGTTTTTTCACTTTGTGTAGAACTTGACCCCGGAGTTTGGCCTTTCTATAATGGACTTGGATGTTAAAATCAAAACTGAAATTCAATTTTTAAACAAATCTTTTGATCACTTATCATACATAATATAGTTTTTCAGTTTTAATTTTTGGGTATGATGCTTTGTAATGTTAAACGTTTAATTCAAATAACATCTAATTAATTAAAGATAGATAGATTTATTTCCCAACGTCTTTGAAGTTGTTGGTTTTAATATCCATCAATATATGGGTTACCTCACCCACCACCGGATCAAGTTGTACTCTCAATTGGTACACTAGAGCTTACAAGTCTATCACCACTAATAGTAGCCATTGCTTTAATCATGTTCAATGGCACGAAATTTATTCTCCTTTTAGTTATGGCACGAAATTTCAATGGTTGGAAATTTGTTCTCGTGATATTCGTGTCCCTTATTTTAGGTCATAAATTATTATCGAAGAGATGACTCATAAATTCAGTGAGGAATAACTGTAATGGAAAGTGCAGAGATGGACTTCCAGTTTCTCGATCATTAACTACTCCTCAATATTGCATGTGGTTGTGTAGAGGCCATTCATTTGCGGTGGTCTTTTGTTCAAGTGATAACACAAGTTCATGACATACACATAACATTAATGCCAATAGAGTTGAACGAACGACCTCCACTCCTCATCACAATGGGCTAATAATTTGATATGTACAGATTTTATCTTTTTTTTTTTTTTTTTTTGAATTTATGACCTTCAAGAAAGAAATATGTATTTTTAACCATTAAGTCTATTCAAACTGCACAATCGCCTTCGATTTTGAATGAATCATTTTTTTAAAATATTTATATTCAATAATATTTGGATGTCTACTTCCCACAAGCAATAACTACTCTATAACAAAACATTAAATGTCACATAAAATCATGTATATATCGTTATATTTCGTTGGATTTGAAGCAATTTAAATCCATATACACAAACCTCATGCAACATTCAATGCTTGCCATGAGGTGGTTATTGAGTTGCATCTCACCTTCTTTGGAAGATGCACCCATACTTTATGGGATACCACAATGTGACCAATGACGATGACTCATTAAGGTGATCGGTTAACCAATCATGGATGAAAACGTTCAAATGAATTCAATAAAAATCTTGTCCAAATTCAAGCAGGGGCAGAGGTTGTTCGTACAACTCTGCCAACATCAATGTTATGTCATTGTCATGAGTCGGTGTCATTGCTTGAACAACAACACAACTGCAAATCAGTTGGGCTTAGTTACTTTAAACAACAAAAGATTTATTTCAATTGTCTGATTACATCGAATGTGTTCTTTAAGGGGAGGTTCTTCTAGGGGCCTTCGTCGTCTGTCCAAATCTTATAGGAAGATGTCATTTGTTCCTAAAAAGCCAACCAACCTTTTATCTCCATGTGTATTTTCCTTCACCGGCTCCAAATCTTCTCCTTCACCAACTCCACACTCCCGGACAGACTGCAACATTGGTCACAGCCACACCCAAAGTGGAACTTGAAAGTAAACTGTGAAGTGAAGCTCGTGGACGAGCTCCCTATAGTCGCTCTGTCATGTTATTAGGAGGTCAATTTGGGACGAGATAACATAAAATCTTGAATTATAGTAAGTTAAAGATGTTGGTTATCCTTGGATATTCATATGTTATCATGCAGTTTAATCTATGGGCGCACACTCAAATTTATGCTTAATTTTGCATTGTCTCGTATGGTATTATGTAGGGAAAAGAAACAATGGTGAAGGAAAACCTGAGGCTTCATCCTTTAGCTCCCATTTTGCTTCCTTACAAATCTATGGACTCATGTATTGTTTTAGCGTATGAAATCCCTACCATGACTATCTATGGACTGCTAGATAGAATGCAACATAGGTCACGACCGCACCCAAAGTGAACTTGAAAGTAAACCATGAAGTGAAGCTCGTGGATGAGCCCCCTATAGCCACTCTATCACATCTGAACATAATATTTAGGATGTCAATCTGGGATGAGATAACATATAATCATGGCTTATAGTAAGTTAAAGGCGTTGGTTATCCTTGAATATTCATATGTTATCATGCAGTTCAATATGTGGGCACACGCTCAAATTTATGCTTACTTTTGCATTGTCTTGTATGGTATTATGCAGGAAAAACAAGCAGTGGTGAAGGAAACCTTGAGGCTTCATCCTCTAGCTCCCATTTTGCTTCCTTACAAATCTATGTACTCCTGTATCATTTCAGCATATGAAATCTCTGCCGAGACTCATATTATCATCAACACCTAGGAAATTGGAAGAGACTTGACATCATGGGAGGATGTTCAAGAATTCAAGTCAGAGAGATTCACGGGGAGATATGTGGATGTGAGAGGGAATCACTTTGATGTGATTACATTTGGGTCAGGAAGCAAAAGATGCCCGGGGACTCAACTAGGTATGGTGGTTGTGGAGTTTGTGTTGGCGCAACTCTTGCATTTCTTTGATTGGAGACTTCCTGATGGTATTGAAGGCCTAAATTTAGACATGAGTGAGAAAGTTGGTATCTCAATATCAAGAGCAGTTCCTCTTCTTGCAGTTCCAACACCTTGACTACTAGTGCAAGCACTAGACCCTCGATGATTATAATTGAATGCTTGGTTGTTTCCAATTTGGAGATTTTTCACTAGGTGGATAACTGACACCCGAAAAAATCCTACCTTGCTCACTCGCTTGCAAAAAAAACACCTTTGAATTTGGGGATCCACTAGTGCTTTATATTTGTATATGGTTATATTTTCGTTGTGCATCAATAGATGTGTGGATTTTGCTAGCACATTTTTTTTCTGTGTTTTATTGACCAAGAACAATGTATTGTTGTATATCCATTTAGTATTTTCTATTTCATTTATTTTATGGGCCACAATGTTAGCTTTTATAGATCAGGAGGTACTCTACATGTTTTGTCTTGTATGTGGAAGTGACCTTGCATTTGCACTACTAGGCACTTGACTTGGTAATAGGCGTTTTATAAAGTTGTAATAAACTGACTCTTTTAGTGAAGTGACTTTTATAAAGTGTCATTTCTAATATTTTATTAAAGTGACATTATGTCATAAACTGTACTTATGTTTTAAAGTGGAATTTTACTTTAGTAAATGTAAGTGATTTATTTTGGAGGGAATGAATCATGTCCCTTGATCTTGTAAAGGAAAGATTAGATCTTGGTCATTGGATTTAGGGATAGGGAAGGTGAAAAGTCATTTTCAGTTATAAGGGAAAGCCTAGGGTAGTGTGAAAGACAAGCAAATGAGATATTTTGAGATAGAGCTTGGAAGAAATTGTTGGGAAGTAGATTTGACACAGTTTCCAAGAGAAATTGGGCACAAATCGCAAGGAAATATTTTTGTGTGAATGTGATCAAATATATTGTTGTGAGAGAGGTTGTACTGTATGGATCCGTACAGTCTGTACAACAAGGGAAAGAGGGCATGAAAATCAAGGCATCAAAGACATGATTTTCAAGGTTGTTTTGAGGGTTTTCTTACTGCAGCAAGGCCATACAGATCAAGTCATACAACTGTTGTTTGGCACAGTTTTCGAGGTGTTGGAAAAGAGCATGGTCGTACAGTAGTACAGATTTTGAGGGCACGATTCTCTAAACAGAATTGTTGGAAAATTTTGTGGGTGTCTGTAAGTTTCTCTCTTGTTATCAAATGTACTACTATTGTAGATTTTACACTTCTTGAAGCTCTAATAAAATCTCTCATTGTCGGTTTCCCCAAACTGGGGTTTTCCCTGCCTGGTTTCCAAAATCTGGGTGTGCACATGTGATTGATGTTCATTGTTATTTTCCGCTACAAATGTTCTTAGTAATGTGTGTTTATGCTTTTGAATTATAACTGTGATGTGAGTTATTTTCATTTAAGATAGAAATCCAAGTTTACTAAGTGTGTGACAAAATCTCTATGTGTGTTAGTGTGCTTTTGTTACTGATTTTCTACATGGTATCAGAGAAGGTATTATGAGTTACAGTGAACAATGTTGTTTTGGAAAGGATTTGAAGGGGGAAACTTGGTTGTTTGTTTTCCATTGAATAGTTGACAGGGAGATGGTTGCTTGGATTAGGTATGAGGACTGGTTGGATGGGATTTCCAACTATTTGCAATGGAAAATCAGGATGTCAATTATTCTCAGGGAGAACAAACTTTGGAGCTTTGTTAGCACCATAGTTATCGTTCCCACAACAGACCCTATTTCTTTGGATTTACATGAGGTAAAGGAGGCCAAATCTCAGAGGCTTATTATGGATGGGGTGAAGGACCACCTTATCCCACACTTAGCTGAGAAGAAGACAATTTATAAGATGTAGGAGACATTGAAAAACTTGTATGAGGAGAAGAATGAAAACTAGAAGATGGCATTAAAGGAAACATTGTATGATACTAATATGGCTAAGGGTGAGAGTGTGGATTTTTATCTTACCCGGGTAGCTCATGTGAAAGATGAGTTGGCTACAGTTGGGGAGGTCATTTCAAATTCAGAGTTGGTGAGGATAGCCTTGATAGGATTCACGAAGGAATGGGAAGTCTTCATGAAGTGTGGTGGGTCGAGAACATCATCCATATTGGAACAGACTGTGGAAAAATTTCACTCGGGAGGAGATCTGGGAAGGATCTCAAAGCAGTGGACAAAAGGGATATGGAGCTTATGGAGAGAATGTGGCTCTTGCAACAAAGAGAAAAAGTAAGAAGCAAGGGAGTTCTGGGAAAGACTTGAGAAAATTCATATGCTTCGTCTACAACCAATATGGCCATTCTTGCAGCCCAATGTTCGGAGAGGAAGAAGAAGGAGGAGGAGGAGGAGGAAAGGCTAGCTACAGCGGCAACAACAACAATAGAGAATTTTGCGGACAAGTTTGATAGGGAATACTCCTTGTTCACTCTCGTTTCAAGTGTCGAGAGTACTGGATTTGTGAATGATAGTAGATGGATCACTGACAATGGAACCTCATGTCATATGATAGGAATATGACATATATTTCTCAGTATCACAGAGACAGGTCAGAGACAGGTCTAAACCATCTCATTGAAAATGAAGGGGGAATGGCACAAGCAGTTCGTCGAGTTGGAAGGGTCATATTCCAACTCGAGTTTGGAGAAATCCTAGAGGTTGATGGAGTTTTGTTTGTACCAGGACTGAGGGTTAACCTACTCTCGGTGTCAGCCTTGGGAGATGTTGGATATGCGACATTGTTCAAGGGTGGACATGCCTTTATCTACAGAGAGGGAGTGGACTTGGTCGAGCCATAGTTGATTGGTAATCGGGTTGATAGGTTGTATTTTGTATGAGGACAACCTATAGTTAGAGATGAGTCGGATGAGGAGCAGGAGGCTCTTGAGACTATGGTGGGCCCAATGCTTCAGTCTCAACATCCGAGGGAAGAGAGGGAGTCTCTTCTGAGCACCGGTAGGAGGCTCGGTTGGTGTGAGTGGAAAAAAGCTCAGGGTGGAGTGGATTCAACTAGTTTCTCATGGTTCAGAGTGGTTTCTGGTAGGAGGTCTTCAGGTTTGAATTATGTGCAGGTTTTGAGGTTGGAAATAGGTTCACAGGGAACTCCTATTGTGGACAATGTGATGGACTTGAGGACAGGACCAGGTGATTGTGATGGAAGCGAGTACATCCCTCTCTAAGAAGGAGTGTTAGATTTTATAGCTCAGGAGGTACTCCACGTGTTTTGTCTTGTATGCAGAAGTGACCTTGCATTTGCACTACTAGGCACTTGACTTTGTAATAGGTGTTTTATAAAGTTGTAATAAAATGACTCTTTTATTAAAGTGACTTTTGTAATGTGTCCTTTCTAATATTTTATTRAAKTGACTTTATGTCATAAACTGCACTTATGTCATATTTTATTAAAGTGACTTTATGTCRTAAAYTGCACTTATGTCATAATGAATCATGCCCCTTGATCTTGTAAAGGAAAGATTAAATCTTGACCATTGGATTTAGGGATGGGGAAGGTGAAAAATTCATTTTCAGTTATAAGAGAAAGCCTAGTGTAGTGTGAAAGACAAGCAAATGAGAGATTTTGAGAGAGAGCTTGGAAGAAATTGTTGGGTAGAAGATTTGACACAGTTTCAAAGAGAGATTGGGCACAAATCCCAAGGAAATATTTCTATGTGAATGTGCTCAAATATATTGTTGTGAGAGAGTTTGTGTTGTGCGGATTCGTACAGTCCTTACAGTAAGGGAAAGAGAGCACAAAAATCAAGGCATCAAAGGAACAATTTTCAAGGTTGTTTTAAGGTTTTTCTTGTTACAGTGGGGTTGTACAACTATTGTTTGGCACAATTTTCGAGGTGATGGAAAAGAGTAGGGTCGTACAGTAGTATGGACTTTGAGGGTGTGATTCTCTAGACAGAATTGTGGGACAATTTTGTGGGTTTTTGTATGTTTATCTCTTGCTATCAAATGCACTATTGCTATAGATTTTATTCTTCTTGAAGCTCTAATAAAATCTCTCATTATGGGTTTCCCCAAACTGGGTTTTTCCCTGGTTGGTTGCCAAAATATGGGTGTGCACATGTGATTATGTGATTGTTGTTCATTGCTATTTTCCGCTACAAATGTGCTTAGTAATGTGTGTTTCTGATTTTGAAGTATAACTGTGATGTAGGTTATTTTCATTTAAGATAGAAATATAAGTTTACTAAGTGTGTGACAAAATCTCTATGTGTGTTAATGTGATTTTGTTACTGATTTTCTACAACAATATAGAAACAACAGAAATTTTTTCATAATTTACTCACATGCCAGAGAGCGCTGTTGAAGTTGGGGATCCACTAATGCTTTATATTTGTATATTTCTACATTTTCTTTGTGTATCCATAGATGTGAGGTTTTTGCTGTGTTTTGTTTTTCCCAACTAATGTATAGCTACTTTCTTGCATTCCCTCAATAATATATAGCTACTTTCCTCGACAATTGTTTCACACATTTTATTTGCCACGATATGGAAACAATGCAAAGAAATTGTTTTTCTAATGGATATATGTAGGTCCATTGAAAAAAAATATGTATCATTCTTCGTAGTATGTTGTATTTTAAAAGGATGTCCAAGGTGGTGATGATGATTTTTTTTAAATTTGTGAAGGCGAGAGTTTTCTTGTGCGACAATGTTAAACTCTTCATTTGTATATTTATTTCTTTTCATGTGATGCATGCATTTTCATGTGATGCATGCATTAAAGATTGAAAATTCCTTCGATCTTCAACATATAAAACCTTCAAATTAATGAGCCATGGTCATTGAATTATAGTAAGTTTTGAAAGCAAATGCTTTTTTTATAAATATGCTAATCTGTTACCCGGTTTGAATTAACAGGAGTTAATGTTGAACCAACATGGGTGCCACTAATGAAAATAGGTCTGCTACCTAAGTGGTAGAGTCGTGTATTGGATGGCACTCTATTTGTATTTAAAATTTTTGTTTTACAAGGTTGAAGACAAAGATATTCAAAGGGATATAAAAATGCTACCATACAAGTCTAGTTGGAATAAAAGTGGAAAGATTGATTGAAGATATTGGTTTATCCTCACTTCAGTGTATATGTTTAAAGATATATGTCATAATATAAGTAACACTTTTCTAATAAATAATAATGATATACTAGATATACTTTAGAAAGGTATGGTATAGATATTTTCACATTTTTATTATTAAATATTTTTTATAATTCATATATAATTAATTATAATAATACTAGTAGTTAACAATGAAATTATAATCTATATATTGTTATAATTATAATTTTTTTAATATATGAATAAGAATATATGAGAGAGAAAAAATCCTTCATTTAGGTGCAACAACACATATTTGAATTTTCAATTTTATTTATTGTTTATTGTTCTACGTTTTGATGCAAAATTTTGTTATAAACCTTTAATTGGTAATAAAGAAGCAAGTTATACACCAACAAGAGTTAGTGGATGCATATTTAAGGAAGTGACATCATTTCAATTGTTTACAATACATCCAAAGATCCTTAAGAAGCATGTTTGCACTGAAGTTTGACAAGTTTTAGAATGGGAAAAACTCAAATGTGAAGGAGCCATAGTTATCGACAATGGTAACATTAGCGTTTCTTGATCTCAAATCCATCAGTTTACAATACATGGTTGTAAAATCAGAGAAATTCATTGAAAGAGAACAAGAAAAATTGACAGTTTATTGACAAAACTGTGGCCATTCTGATCATGAAAACTTAAACTACATAAATCTTTTTAATCAGATTATTTACCTGTACTGTAGGGAGACTCTAGACGAAATTCGTGTTTTAGAAAAGCAGATTATTTACCTGTACTGTAGGGAGACTCTAGACGAAATTCGTGTTTTAGAAAAGCTCCGGGTGAATATAAAGAGAAGAGTGGCAGATCTGGAATTTCTTAAGAAATGTAGGGATGAAAACGTACTTTTTAAATTCACCCAAATCCAACACAGAACCAAGAACAAATGGAACAGCGTGGCCTTCTCCAGACTAAGGTTATCCATTGTTAGAGGAAAAATTAGAAAAAACAGATGTAATCTGAAACACCTATCCAAAAATGCACTCGGACTCCACCTGAAACTAGCGCATACGGTTACACCCAAATTGTGGAAAATAGTGGACGCGATTGCAGCCATGAAATCTGACAGGTATTATTTAGACGCTCAGAATAGGCATACCTCCAAGCTGGAATAGTTACTCAACAACAAAAATAGCAATAGAAAGACCAACGCAATGATTGTAGTGAACCTCTCTGAGTGCGCATTAAACAAGGCCGAGCTGGGCGTATTATAAAAAGGACTAAATTTTGCTATCTTGCCGACCTCCATCCCCATCGATAAAATCATATGCTTCGTAGAGGATAGCATACAACACTTCGTTGATGAAGACAAAGAACTAACACGACAATACTGCTTAGTTATTCTTGGCAAAGCCAAACCTCCGAAAAGCAATTTGAGTAAAGAAGAACGTGCACCTTAAAGGACCTAAGAAACGATGAAAATTTGGTGATTCTCATAGGAGACAAAGGTGGCGCCACAGTTCTTATGAACCTTAGTGATTACAATAGGAAAATGAAGGAACACCTATCCCATAGTGGCAACTATAGGAAACTTAATTGCAACCCTGTTAAGAATATTATATGACAAGTAAAGAATGCCATCAACAACTCCAACCTAGATGAAAGAACTAAGAAACGTTTAACCCCCAACAATGAGATCACCCTAAGGATCTATGGTCTACCTAAAATTCACAAAGAAGATATTCCTCTCAGACCTATAGTGAATACCATAGGTTCACCAACCTATGAGCTAGCTAAACACGTAGCCAAGATCCTCAGCCCCTTGGTAGGCCACACTGACTCTTTCATTAAAGACTCCAATGAATTTATTAAAATCATTAAAAATGAAAAAGTAAGACCTCAAGACACCCTCATTAGCTTTGATGTAGTCTCCCTTTTCACTAAAATCCCTCTGGATGAAGTTATCCAAATCGTCAAAGAATTCACTGAACATGAAATAACTAACATAGCCAAGGTTTGCTTGCGCTCCACCTTCTTTAGTTATCAAGGAGAATTCTATGAGAAAACCAGTGGCATAGCAATGGGCTCCCCATTGTCCCCCATTGTTGCCAACCTTTTCATGGAAAACTTTGAAAAGAGAGCCTTGGACTCCTTTCCCCTGAAACCCTTAAGGTGGAAAAGATTTGTTGATAACACCAATGTTTTATGGCCCCACGAGAAAGAGGAATTACATCATTTCTTTCAACACCTTAACAGCATATCCGAAGAAATAAAATTCACAATGGAACTCGAAGAGAATGATAGCATCCCCTTTCTAGACATTCTTATCAAAGGGAAAAATAATGGGGATCTAGGACATGCAGTTTATAGAAAAAAGACCCACACTCAGAACTATCTCCGCACTAACTCCCATCACCACCCCAACCAAAAACTAGGTGTCCTAAAAACTTTAGCCACTAGAGCCATAAGAATCTCAGATGAAGCACACCTGGATAAAGAAACAGATCACCTCATCAAGATTTTTAAAAACATAGGTTATAAACAAAAAGACATTATGAATGAAATAAACAGAGCCCTAGAAAAAACCCGAGATAATCCCAACGTCCCAAAAGACCAGAACCCTAACAGAGATGTCTGCCTCCCTTACATCCAAGGACTGGCCGATAAGATTGCAAGAATCCTTAGAAAAAAAGAGATTAAGACCTCCTTCAAACCACTTGAAACCATCAAACATAATATGAGATCCGTCAAAGACAAACTTGACCCTCATAAAAGCAAAGGAATCTACAAAATAGAGTGCTCATGTGGAAAATGCTACATCGATGAAACTGGTCACTCCTTCCAGATTAGGATAAAAGAACATGGCACTAACATTAAGAATGAACGCATCCGCACCTCTACCCTAGCTGAACACTCCCTTAAAACAAGACGCCACATTCGCCTAGAAGACACCAAAATCCTCGTCAAAGAAAACCACCTCTTTAAACGACGTATTAGAGAAGCCATTGAAATCCGGAAATATCCTAGTAATCTAAATAGAGATAGTGGGTTAGAACTAAGCGAAAACTGGTTCCCTTTGATTCACAATAAACAATAATAATCTCAATTTTAAAACTAATTCATTAAACCCCACCTAATTAAAAATCACACCCAATAAAAAACACTTTGAACAAATAATTTTAATAATAATTAAAACTAACCTAGTTCAAGACAACTTAATAAAAAACCCTTTAATTAACTTAACCTAGAACCTAGAAACATAGTTGATTATAATTAAGTTTAATGTTTTAAACTAATAAATATTTAAGAAACTTCAAAACCTTAATAACAAAACCCTAAATAACTTAATAATTTACATAATACCTAACAAATAAACCCTAAAATTAAGATTAATGAACATGGAATTAATAACAATTTAAAATAGACATTAAACAAAAAACAAAATTCGCAAAATAACCTATTAATGTTGTTAATTAAAATAATACCTAGATTCTAGTTAATTAAACATAAGATTAACAAACCAATTAATAAATAAACCCTACTCCTTAAATTACATAATACCTAGAATCTAATTAATTAAAAATAAGATTAATAAACATTAAAACCAATAAGACAAAATGAAAACCCTAAAAAACTTAATCATGATTAATAAAGAACTTTACCAATAAAACCTAGCCGACACCTAGATTGCCCTCCACCTCCAGTACTTAATACCAACTCTTCTCATCAATTGAACCCAGGATCATTGTCTTGAAGATGGATCCCGATCTGGATCTGAAACATCAACAGTCTATTGACAAAACTGTGGCCATTCTGATCAATCATGAAAACTCAAACCACCTAAATCTTATTAATAAGAAAAAGGACTCCAAGGCAGTCTTTTACATTCAACAAGCAAGCTGATTTTCTGAAGAATTGTAGTAACCAAGTCAAAGGAAGCCTCAAATATCCTACAAAATGTACATCAAGGAACAAATAAGTTAAAGGTCTTCAATTGTTAAGGAGAGGGTTTGAATTTTTTTAATGGAAGAATCAGTCCATGAAAGAATTTTTTACTCATGTTATGGGAATTGTAAATCAAGTAAGGGATAATGGAGAAATCTTGGTGGATGATAAGATAGTTGAAAAAACATTAATAAGTTTAACTCCTAAATTTGATTAAGTGGCTTATAGAATAAAACATAGAAAAGCAAGAACTTTGAACTAATGGAGGAGGGCATACCGATGAGTATATGGCATGGACCATTTCATTGTATTATATATATATATATATATATATATATATATATATATATATATATATATATATATATTGTTGGTTGTGTGTTGATGGAAATTAATCTCCTCACTCAAACCATATTTGTACACAAATCTCTCAAAATTTCTTGCAGGTTTTCCACCATGAATTTCTTGCATTGTTTTTTGTTTTATGTCCACACATCGTTGACAAAGGGATCCATGAGTCTATTATGACATAACTATAGCATGATGATTCGACCTTATAGAGACAACAAATTCATAAGATATTTTACTTGGCGAACAAGTTGAATTTTAGAGATGTAAAGTTATCTTGCACAAATTTATTTTTCTTTCAAAAATTAGAATTTTGAGTTTATATTTTGACAACATTGCAGAAAACGTCTGAAACTTGAAGGCATAAGATGGATTTACATGGAATTTACCAAAATGAGACCTTAACTTGAGCATAAATATGGCAT
>JASDQU010307671.1:45878-56402 GCA_032191745.1 Picea mariana
TTAAGAAATGTAGGGATGAAAACGTACTTTTTAAATTCACCCAAATCCAACACAGAACCAAGAACAAATGGAACAGCGTGGCCTTCTCCAGACTAAGGTTATCCATTGTTAGAGGAAAAATTAGAAAAAACAGATGTAATCTGAAACACCTATCCAAAAATGCACTCGGACTCCACCTGAAACTAGCGCATACGGTTACACCCAAATTGTGGAAAATAGTGGACGCGATTGCAGCCATGAAATCTGACAGGTATTATTTAGACGCTCAGAATAGGCATACCTCCAAGCTGGAATAGTTACTCAACAACAAAAATAGCAATAGAAAGACCAACGCAATGATTGTAGTGAACCTCTCTGAGTGCGCATTAAACAAGGCCGAGCTGGGCGTATTATAAAAAGGACTAAATTTTGCTATCTTGCCGACCTCCATCCCCATCGATAAAATCATATGCTTCGTAGAGGATAGCATACAACACTTCGTTGATGAAGACAAAGAACTAACACGACAATACTGCTTAGTTATTCTTGGCAAAGCCAAACCTCCGAAAAGCAATTTGAGTAAAGAAGAACGTGCACCTTAAAGGACCTAAGAAACGATGAAAATTTGGTGATTCTCATAGGAGACAAAGGTGGCGCCACAGTTCTTATGAACCTTAGTGATTACAATAGGAAAATGAAGGAACACCTATCCCATAGTGGCAACTATAGGAAACTTAATTGCAACCCTGTTAAGAATATTATATGACAAGTAAAGAATGCCATCAACAACTCCAACCTAGATGAAAGAACTAAGAAACGTTTAACCCCCAACAATGAGATCACCCTAAGGATCTATGGTCTACCTAAAATTCACAAAGAAGATATTCCTCTCAGACCTATAGTGAATACCATAGGTTCACCAACCTATGAGCTAGCTAAACACGTAGCCAAGATCCTCAGCCCCTTGGTAGGCCACACTGACTCTTTCATTAAAGACTCCAATGAATTTATTAAAATCATTAAAAATGAAAAAGTAAGACCTCAAGACACCCTCATTAGCTTTGATGTAGTCTCCCTTTTCACTAAAATCCCTCTGGATGAAGTTATCCAAATCGTCAAAGAATTCACTGAACATGAAATAACTAACATAGCCAAGGTTTGCTTGCGCTCCACCTTCTTTAGTTATCAAGGAGAATTCTATGAGAAAACCAGTGGCATAGCAATGGGCTCCCCATTGTCCCCCATTGTTGCCAACCTTTTCATGGAAAACTTTGAAAAGAGAGCCTTGGACTCCTTTCCCCTGAAACCCTTAAGGTGGAAAAGATTTGTTGATAACACCAATGTTTTATGGCCCCACGAGAAAGAGGAATTACATCATTTCTTTCAACACCTTAACAGCATATCCGAAGAAATAAAATTCACAATGGAACTCGAAGAGAATGATAGCATCCCCTTTCTAGACATTCTTATCAAAGGGAAAAATAATGGGGATCTAGGACATGCAGTTTATAGAAAAAAGACCCACACTCAGAACTATCTCCGCACTAACTCCCATCACCACCCCAACCAAAAACTAGGTGTCCTAAAAACTTTAGCCACTAGAGCCATAAGAATCTCAGATGAAGCACACCTGGATAAAGAAACAGATCACCTCATCAAGATTTTTAAAAACATAGGTTATAAACAAAAAGACATTATGAATGAAATAAACAGAGCCCTAGAAAAAACCCGAGATAATCCCAACGTCCCAAAAGACCAGAACCCTAACAGAGATGTCTGCCTCCCTTACATCCAAGGACTGGCCGATAAGATTGCAAGAATCCTTAGAAAAAAAGAGATTAAGACCTCCTTCAAACCACTTGAAACCATCAAACATAATATGAGATCCGTCAAAGACAAACTTGACCCTCATAAAAGCAAAGGAATCTACAAAATAGAGTGCTCATGTGGAAAATGCTACATCGATGAAACTGGTCACTCCTTCCAGATTAGGATAAAAGAACATGGCACTAACATTAAGAATGAACGCATCCGCACCTCTACCCTAGCTGAACACTCCCTTAAAACAAGACGCCACATTCGCCTAGAAGACACCAAAATCCTCGTCAAAGAAAACCACCTCTTTAAACGACGTATTAGAGAAGCCATTGAAATCCGGAAATATCCTAGTAATCTAAATAGAGATAGTGGGTTAGAACTAAGCGAAAACTGGTTCCCTTTGATTCACAATAAACAATAATAATCTCAATTTTAAAACTAATTCATTAAACCCCACCTAATTAAAAATCACACCCAATAAAAAACACTTTGAACAAATAATTTTAATAATAATTAAAACTAACCTAGTTCAAGACAACTTAATAAAAAACCCTTTAATTAACTTAACCTAGAACCTAGAAACATAGTTGATTATAATTAAGTTTAATGTTTTAAACTAATAAATATTTAAGAAACTTCAAAACCTTAATAACAAAACCCTAAATAACTTAATAATTTACATAATACCTAACAAATAAACCCTAAAATTAAGATTAATGAACATGGAATTAATAACAATTTAAAATAGACATTAAACAAAAAACAAAATTCGCAAAATAACCTATTAATGTTGTTAATTAAAATAATACCTAGATTCTAGTTAATTAAACATAAGATTAACAAACCAATTAATAAATAAACCCTACTCCTTAAATTACATAATACCTAGAATCTAATTAATTAAAAATAAGATTAATAAACATTAAAACCAATAAGACAAAATGAAAACCCTAAAAAACTTAATCATGATTAATAAAGAACTTTACCAATAAAACCTAGCCGACACCTAGATTGCCCTCCACCTCCAGTACTTAATACCAACTCTTCTCATCAATTGAACCCAGGATCATTGTCTTGAAGATGGATCCCGATCTGGATCTGAAACATCAACAGTCTATTGACAAAACTGTGGCCATTCTGATCAATCATGAAAACTCAAACCACCTAAATCTTATTAATAAGAAAAAGGACTCCAAGGCAGTCTTTTACATTCAACAAGCAAGCTGATTTTCTGAAGAATTGTAGTAACCAAGTCAAAGGAAGCCTCAAATATCCTACAAAATGTACATCAAGGAACAAATAAGTTAAAGGTCTTCAATTGTTAAGGAGAGGGTTTGAATTTTTTTAATGGAAGAATCAGTCCATGAAAGAATTTTTTACTCATGTTATGGGAATTGTAAATCAAGTAAGGGATAATGGAGAAATCTTGGTGGATGATAAGATAGTTGAAAAAACATTAATAAGTTTAACTCCTAAATTTGATTAAGTGGCTTATAGAATAAAACATAGAAAAGCAAGAACTTTGAACTAATGGAGGAGGGCATACCGATGAGTATATGGCATGGACCATTTCATTGTATTATATATATATATATATATATATATATATATATATATATATATATATATATATATATTGTTGGTTGTGTGTTGATGGAAATTAATCTCCTCACTCAAACCATATTTGTACACAAATCTCTCAAAATTTCTTGCAGGTTTTCCACCATGAATTTCTTGCATTGTTTTTTGTTTTATGTCCACACATCGTTGACAAAGGGATCCATGAGTCTATTATGACATAACTATAGCATGATGATTCGACCTTATAGAGACAACAAATTCATAAGATATTTTACTTGGCGAACAAGTTGAATTTTAGAGATGTAAAGTTATCTTGCACAAATTTATTTTTCTTTCAAAAATTAGAATTTTGAGTTTATATTTTGACAACATTGCAGAAAACGTCTGAAACTTGAAGGCATAAGATGGATTTACATGGAATTTACCAAAATGAGACCTTAACTTGAGCATAAATATGGCATACCTATCCCTTATTTGTATATATCGTTGGGTAGGTGGAAACATCTGTTAGATGATAACTAGGGTAGTTGATGCATAGTTGATGTGCTTTTAATATAAACAGTTTCCGGAAAGGAGGATAACACTACAATAAAGGGGGAGTATAAGTACATATGTCGAACATACTATGGTTTTCAAAAATATTCACTCAAATGGAACTCCACCAGTTTCAAACCTACAAAATGTATAGATCTGAAAAATCAACCTGATTTCCCAACAATTATTGTCGAGAATGCTTTATATGAATTTCAAGTGGGCCAAGAAGTTCAAATTCTCGTGCAAAATCCTAACATAACTAATCAATGTTTAGCGACCTTCATAAATCTATGTAGTTGTTTTGAAGAATGGACTTGAAATATTGATGTCGGAAGTGTCATATGCGAAGTTTTCTCCATATGATGGGTTAAATTTTAACCCTCTAGTCTTTCTATGTTTCTTTTCAACCTTTGAATTTTTCGTTTACTATTTTCAATCAAGAGATCAAATGATTAATCTTCACCCTTTAAAATTTTCATTCTTAGACAATGAAGAAGAGAGAAATCCACATGAGTATTTGGGGGTGTTCTCCTTAGGGTCTTTTTCACAGGACTCCACTGCATGGGAACCAAAGTTGAGGGAAAAACCCCTAATTGGTCTATGCACTTCCACTCTCATGGAAGCCTATGAGGCCAATGACATGATGGAGCATGTGGACAAAGCCAAATTTTCCTTGGACGGCTTAATGCTTGGAAAACCCCTAAGGATTCAACATGCAAACCTTGTTTCTTTTATTTTGATTCTCATTACTATAGATAAAATGTACCCTTTGTGAAATCAATTGGGCCTATTATCAAATTCGTGAAATCAATTGGAAAATTTAGTTTTCTAGGATGAAAAATAATTATAAACTGAACTTGAAGGAAAATATTTGGGACAATGATCCATGGATTTTGAAAGATGAAGTGCTTTCATTTTTCATATGCAAAGAGGGAAAGGAAGGAAGATGTGAAGATCAACAAGAAATCAATATGGACGCAGTTGTTGAGTGGTGGGTTGTGCCCTTAGGGGAGGAGGTCTGGTTCTAGCATTAAATCTCCTAAAATTTCACCAGATGTAAGTGTTGATTCCCCTAGACCCAACATAATGTCTAGATTGTCACAGAGGACCCTGCACAATCTTCGTGTGTTCACCAATGCAAAGCTCATGGATGCAACTAGGAATTTCAGTTGTTCCCTCATGCTTGGAAAAGATGGATTTGGGTATATGTATATAGGTTTGATCAAGAGCCTTGACGATCCCCATGCCAAAGTTGAGGTAGCTATCAAGCAACTCAAAACAAAAGGATTACAAGTAAAAACTCTATTTCTAGCCCTTTGTTGCTTTCTAGATCCATTTATCAATACATAAAACTTTCCTCTTTTGAGAAATCTATGCATTTGAATTAGACATTTACAATAATGTTACTTGTTTTTGGGAGTGAAAATTTATTTATGGTATGGCATCACTAGGTTCAATTACAACATTATACAGTAACTCAGAACATTACAAGCACCACAACACAAGAATCCCAAGGGTCTTTAGCATGGATAATTACTTTCGTCCTCCAGCATGAGATTCAAATGATTTTTGGCCCAGTTATCAACTACACCAAGAGTTGTAATTTTTAAACCTGTGAAATAAAGCAATGAATACATATTCTTAAGCAAAACACAAATTAATCAATGGCTCATACACATAGTACACATAGATTTACGCTGGAAACCCTTAACCAGAAGAAAACCAACCTTCCTTGGTGTCGCACCTTTCAAATCTTCATTGTATTAATTTCACCATTCACCATCCAATATATACAATGTTTTAGGTATTTTGTATATACCAAAACCCTAATCCCTTAATCTAGGATTAATTTAGAAAACCGCTAAAAATAGCAAAATCCGCAAAAATAGCAAAAACCGCCAAAAAAACAAATTCGGGGCACTGCCCCAAATGCTGTGCGTAACTGTTATAGAATTAATTGGTAAATTCAGACATAAACATATCTCCCTAGATCCCACTAGAAACTAGAACAAAACAGAACAGAATATGATGCTTTCCCTAAGCTCTAATTATTGAGTTTACTAATTAACAAGAGATAGACAACATACCTTTTAAATGTCGCTTCCTCTCGCCATTGCTATCCAAGATCCACTCCAATGCTCTTGTGATATTGGATCTGTGAGGGAACACAACCCAACCAAGGTGAAATCAATACAATATACTCAACAAGAACTTATGTATGTGATCAAGGAATCATACAATAAAGAAAGACTAGTTTTATGGGAAAGAAACATATCACTACATTATGTTAAAGAGAAAGTGGAGAATACAACCAAAAGACTTGATGTCATAAGGTCCCCTTTCAATGTCCCTTTTCTCCAACACACACACCTTTGATCCAACCTTGAATGAAGAAGATCTACAATGACTTGATGAACTGAAATGAGGTTCTCAGGCATGAGCTGAAGTAGAATTCTTCATCCAATTCTTAGCCTATTCAACCTTAGCCTTTTCCATGAGATTTCCCTCTTTATACAGTGTGAAAGAGATATGGGTGAGGATATTAGGATGATCCCACCAAATCAAAGAAGAAAGTAAGATCCAAACCATTCGGAGGCCACCTCATCTTCTAGAAGATCCCCTTCTAGAACTTTCATGAAGTTTGACTTTTCCTTAGCTTTCGACATCGTCACACCCTAGGTATAGTGCATCTTACGAAGATGTTGCAGTCCAAATATAGAGAAGGATGCGACAATCAGGCATCGTCACAACCCATGCATCTTGCAGGGTGCGATGACCTTCCTTAATAGGTTTTTTTAGAAGAGAAATCCAATCACTTTCCTCATGGAGAAAGACTCTTTTTATATTTTCATGGGAACATGAACACACATTGTCAATGGATCATTGGGGTGACCAAAATAATGTGTAACATAATGCCCCCAAAGTATGAAGCTGGAACTCGTGATAGCCGAAATACTTTGTAGAATGTGTGTGTCGAAAACAAGGAGTGCATCGATAAGGAACCTGCAAACAATCAAGCATCTACATAATAATATACCAATGTATGAGGTAGGCATTCCCATACTCAGATTACAAAATGTTAAGTGAGTCATGGCCACTAAATATACACTATGGATCCATTTCATTATGAATCGACATAGCCACCAAGAATACACAGTGGATTTATGCTCTAAAGAATTCAAATTCGTACATAGCCATGAGACATACAAAGTGGATCTACGTGTCCATACAAATCATGAATACTTCATTGCAACCTGGATCAAAATGATAAGATCCAGAGTCTTCATTTCCATCATCTCTAAGTGTGAATCTATCCATGCAATTATAGGTGTTGAAGTTGGACATGGTAGAAACCACTTGATTATCGATCATTAATGAAAGTTGTTAACAAGTGGGAGGGAAATCACCATTGATGTCAATGACTCCCAAGGTACCCTAGTACAATCCAACAAATGTGAATGAATGAGTTGAATTCGAACACTCGATGGAATCTTCTAATCACGGGTCGATGATGTAAACCCACTATTGAAAGCGAGGAAACCTTCCATTGAGGCATCCAGGCTCTAAGGTACTAAATGATTTCTAAGTCTTGTTCCTGGATAATGAGTTGAAGTTGATAGGAAAATATGTGTCACAGGAGGGCCTTGATGTATCCCCCATCAATGACACAAAATAAGTAACAGATTTGAGGTAGATCAGAGTATGAATTGATTCAAAACTGACATAGGGAAGGCCGACATACTAAGAATTTATAACTGCAGATCGTCGACTCGATAGAAGGCTCATTTCGTTGGACTTCTCTTGAACATATGAATGACACGACAATGGTCTTGGAAACATTGACTCAAGGAGGACCCAATATATGAACTTATGGATGTAAAAACGGGAGACAAATGGATTTCCCAGCCCAGATACAATGATGAAGGGGGGTGTCATGTTCAAGAGAAACTATTACTACCACTAACATAAATACATAGACACGTTTCTTTCCCAAATTCCCCCCCACCATTTCTGGCGAGTACCTCTTTAATTTTACGCAAGCTTGAGGAGGATAACATATGTTGATTTATGTAATCTCATCCTTCGGACGAGTCCCTCGGAGTATATTTAAAAAACCCTAATATGGAGTGGTTCAATCCCATATGGGTCTTTCGATGTTTATTTAACGAGTCCAAAGAGAGAAAACTCAGGGATTTTTTATTTTTAGAGAGTCTGAAAAACACTTAAAGATAACTCCATCAGGTCCTTTTTCGTAAATTAATCTAACGAGACCGAAAAAGTGATAATCTACCGCTCATCAGATGTTTTCTTCAAATACCTTTATGAGCATGAAAATAACAAGGTCGCTCGACAATCTTTTTGTTTTTAAAGAGAGTGAAAAGACCTTAAAGGATACTCCATAGGTTTCGTTTTTCGTGTTACCATTACGAGTTTGAAAAAATGAAAAAAGACTAATTGATTACATTCTCATGGTTTTATGAGTGTGAGAAAGAACTAAGACTTGCTCAGAGTTTTTCCTGAAAAACCCAAAAAGTATCTGTACATGCGACAAATGTATAAAAAACAAACCAAGAAACGGACCCTTGTTCCAATGTTTCACCTATAGACTTTTTCAATCTGCAAAAAATCAATTAGTTGTAAAGTTTTTAGGAATTTAGGGTTAGGGTAAAGCATTAAAATAATATGATATTCAAGTGAAAAGTAATGAAAACTCAAAAAAATAGGCAAAAACCTTCATTTCACTATTTCATTTGTAACTTCACCTAACCATTGCTCCAAACCCTTTTTTTACCTTGATTTTCAACTGCAAATTGCGGAGTGCACGGCTAATCATTCGATGAATCATCTCCACACAAAAGGTAATCTTCATCTTTTCTATCTTTCCATGGTTTAAAATTTGATTTTCATTGGTTAAAAATAGACTTTTGGGTTAATTGTTTGGGGGTACCAATGCGTGGAGGTCGTTGCAGTTGCCCTATATCGGGACCTGCAACAATCTAGGATTGTCGTAGGTTCCCTTAAATCTAGGGTTTGACAACTTCGCACTGTGAAAATGCACAGGCCTGTGACGTTCGTAGCCCAAACGTTTTTAATTATGAATCTACCAAGAAAAATCCTTTAGGAAAGAAAATTATGATGCTAACCTCTCTTTTTTATTCTTTAGCAGGTCTTCCATGGTAAAAATGTTGGAATGGCATAAGAGAGATCACGAAGAGGAAGACTACTTCGCCGAGAATGACTCGGGAAATGTTATGGCCCTCCAATAGTGTGGGTTGTTGAAATTCTTCAAGATCCAGGGTATGAGGGCCCAACTGAGACTCCTTGAGTACCTAGTTCACATGTGGGATGTGAATGACCAAGATTTTCATGTGGGTTCCCATATACTCACTATAGATATTGAGGATATATATTTCCTAATAGGAAAATCTCATCGTGGATCACGGGTGGCACTGACATGTAGCAAGGGTGGTGGTGAACCAATGAACCACTACATTAGTCAACATTGTGTGCCGGGTACCCAGAAACATAGCGGAAAGGTCGCTATCAGGGACGTCTGAGACTTGCCTCTATGGACTATCCTCTATACCATCACTCACATGGAAAGGAGTGAAACTCCTTGTAAGTTTTAAACCTATGAAGTAAATCAATGCATATATATTCTTAAGCAAAACAAAATTTAATCAATGGCTCATACACAGAGTACACAAAGATTTTATACCGGAAACCCTCAACTGGGAAAACATTTCTTATATTCATTATATCGAATTTCACCATTCAAAATACAATATATACAATGTTTTTAGGTATTTTGTAGATACCAAAACCCTAATCCCTTAATCCAGGATTAATTTAGTAAACCGATAAAAATAGAAAAATCTGCTAAAAATAGCAAAAACTGCCCACACACACACATGCAAAGAATATAACACATACCCAACATTCTCCCACTTGTTGTTTTCTTTGCATACAGGGGTCTAGGGGATTATATAGTCAACAATCCAGGGAAGCAATGCCCATTTTTACTCTACACCAGGAGAACTTTTCTATGCTCACAGACTTTGTCAATGAATCTGCAACATTCTTCAAAGTGTCAACCTTTTCCAACAACACCTTATTTTCCTCAACCATGTCTCTCACAAAGTGATATTGAACATCAATATGCTTTGTCTTCAAATGATAAGATGGGTTCTTTGCTAGGAAGATTGCACTATGACCGTCACATTCTAATCTCACTGCTTGTTGTACCAACCCAATACCTGAACACAATCTTTGTAACCATACTGCTTCCTTGCTTGCATGAGTGGTTTCCATGTATTCATCTTCTGTGGTTGAGAGTGCCACTACATCCTATCTTTTTCTCATCCAACTGATTGCTCCTCCAAATAGGTTAAACACATACCCACTTGTAAATCTTTTTCGATCTAGATCTCTAGCCCAATATGCATCAACAAAGACATGTATGTCCACCACTCTGTCCAATCCTGGTCTTCCTTGGTAGCACAATCCATAATTGGTATTTCCATGAAGATACCTGAAGACCCTCTTTACTGTTGTCCAATGCTCCTTCCCTGGTTTTGACATATACCTGCTCAAAACTCCCACTGCATGTGC
>JASDQU010307671.1:56422-66518 GCA_032191745.1 Picea mariana
TTAAGAAATGTAGGGATGAAAACGTACTTTTTAAATTCACCCAAATCCAACACAGAACCAAGAACAAATGGAACAGCGTGGCCTTCTCCAGACTAAGGTTATCCATTGTTAGAGGAAAAATTAGAAAAAACAGATGTAATCTGAAACACCTATCCAAAAATGCACTCGGACTCCACCTGAAACTAGCGCATACGGTTACACCCAAATTGTGGAAAATAGTGGACGCGATTGCAGCCATGAAATCTGACAGGTATTATTTAGACGCTCAGAATAGGCATACCTCCAAGCTGGAATAGTTACTCAACAACAAAAATAGCAATAGAAAGACCAACGCAATGATTGTAGTGAACCTCTCTGAGTGCGCATTAAACAAGGCCGAGCTGGGCGTATTATAAAAAGGACTAAATTTTGCTATCTTGCCGACCTCCATCCCCATCGATAAAATCATATGCTTCGTAGAGGATAGCATACAACACTTCGTTGATGAAGACAAAGAACTAACACGACAATACTGCTTAGTTATTCTTGGCAAAGCCAAACCTCCGAAAAGCAATTTGAGTAAAGAAGAACGTGCACCTTAAAGGACCTAAGAAACGATGAAAATTTGGTGATTCTCATAGGAGACAAAGGTGGCGCCACAGTTCTTATGAACCTTAGTGATTACAATAGGAAAATGAAGGAACACCTATCCCATAGTGGCAACTATAGGAAACTTAATTGCAACCCTGTTAAGAATATTATATGACAAGTAAAGAATGCCATCAACAACTCCAACCTAGATGAAAGAACTAAGAAACGTTTAACCCCCAACAATGAGATCACCCTAAGGATCTATGGTCTACCTAAAATTCACAAAGAAGATATTCCTCTCAGACCTATAGTGAATACCATAGGTTCACCAACCTATGAGCTAGCTAAACACGTAGCCAAGATCCTCAGCCCCTTGGTAGGCCACACTGACTCTTTCATTAAAGACTCCAATGAATTTATTAAAATCATTAAAAATGAAAAAGTAAGACCTCAAGACACCCTCATTAGCTTTGATGTAGTCTCCCTTTTCACTAAAATCCCTCTGGATGAAGTTATCCAAATCGTCAAAGAATTCACTGAACATGAAATAACTAACATAGCCAAGGTTTGCTTGCGCTCCACCTTCTTTAGTTATCAAGGAGAATTCTATGAGAAAACCAGTGGCATAGCAATGGGCTCCCCATTGTCCCCCATTGTTGCCAACCTTTTCATGGAAAACTTTGAAAAGAGAGCCTTGGACTCCTTTCCCCTGAAACCCTTAAGGTGGAAAAGATTTGTTGATAACACCAATGTTTTATGGCCCCACGAGAAAGAGGAATTACATCATTTCTTTCAACACCTTAACAGCATATCCGAAGAAATAAAATTCACAATGGAACTCGAAGAGAATGATAGCATCCCCTTTCTAGACATTCTTATCAAAGGGAAAAATAATGGGGATCTAGGACATGCAGTTTATAGAAAAAAGACCCACACTCAGAACTATCTCCGCACTAACTCCCATCACCACCCCAACCAAAAACTAGGTGTCCTAAAAACTTTAGCCACTAGAGCCATAAGAATCTCAGATGAAGCACACCTGGATAAAGAAACAGATCACCTCATCAAGATTTTTAAAAACATAGGTTATAAACAAAAAGACATTATGAATGAAATAAACAGAGCCCTAGAAAAAACCCGAGATAATCCCAACGTCCCAAAAGACCAGAACCCTAACAGAGATGTCTGCCTCCCTTACATCCAAGGACTGGCCGATAAGATTGCAAGAATCCTTAGAAAAAAAGAGATTAAGACCTCCTTCAAACCACTTGAAACCATCAAACATAATATGAGATCCGTCAAAGACAAACTTGACCCTCATAAAAGCAAAGGAATCTACAAAATAGAGTGCTCATGTGGAAAATGCTACATCGATGAAACTGGTCACTCCTTCCAGATTAGGATAAAAGAACATGGCACTAACATTAAGAATGAACGCATCCGCACCTCTACCCTAGCTGAACACTCCCTTAAAACAAGACGCCACATTCGCCTAGAAGACACCAAAATCCTCGTCAAAGAAAACCACCTCTTTAAACGACGTATTAGAGAAGCCATTGAAATCCGGAAATATCCTAGTAATCTAAATAGAGATAGTGGGTTAGAACTAAGCGAAAACTGGTTCCCTTTGATTCACAATAAACAATAATAATCTCAATTTTAAAACTAATTCATTAAACCCCACCTAATTAAAAATCACACCCAATAAAAAACACTTTGAACAAATAATTTTAATAATAATTAAAACTAACCTAGTTCAAGACAACTTAATAAAAAACCCTTTAATTAACTTAACCTAGAACCTAGAAACATAGTTGATTATAATTAAGTTTAATGTTTTAAACTAATAAATATTTAAGAAACTTCAAAACCTTAATAACAAAACCCTAAATAACTTAATAATTTACATAATACCTAACAAATAAACCCTAAAATTAAGATTAATGAACATGGAATTAATAACAATTTAAAATAGACATTAAACAAAAAACAAAATTCGCAAAATAACCTATTAATGTTGTTAATTAAAATAATACCTAGATTCTAGTTAATTAAACATAAGATTAACAAACCAATTAATAAATAAACCCTACTCCTTAAATTACATAATACCTAGAATCTAATTAATTAAAAATAAGATTAATAAACATTAAAACCAATAAGACAAAATGAAAACCCTAAAAAACTTAATCATGATTAATAAAGAACTTTACCAATAAAACCTAGCCGACACCTAGATTGCCCTCCACCTCCAGTACTTAATACCAACTCTTCTCATCAATTGAACCCAGGATCATTGTCTTGAAGATGGATCCCGATCTGGATCTGAAACATCAACAGTCTATTGACAAAACTGTGGCCATTCTGATCAATCATGAAAACTCAAACCACCTAAATCTTATTAATAAGAAAAAGGACTCCAAGGCAGTCTTTTACATTCAACAAGCAAGCTGATTTTCTGAAGAATTGTAGTAACCAAGTCAAAGGAAGCCTCAAATATCCTACAAAATGTACATCAAGGAACAAATAAGTTAAAGGTCTTCAATTGTTAAGGAGAGGGTTTGAATTTTTTTAATGGAAGAATCAGTCCATGAAAGAATTTTTTACTCATGTTATGGGAATTGTAAATCAAGTAAGGGATAATGGAGAAATCTTGGTGGATGATAAGATAGTTGAAAAAACATTAATAAGTTTAACTCCTAAATTTGATTAAGTGGCTTATAGAATAAAACATAGAAAAGCAAGAACTTTGAACTAATGGAGGAGGGCATACCGATGAGTATATGGCATGGACCATTTCATTGTATTATATATATATATATATATATATATATATATATATATATATATATATATATATATATTGTTGGTTGTGTGTTGATGGAAATTAATCTCCTCACTCAAACCATATTTGTACACAAATCTCTCAAAATTTCTTGCAGGTTTTCCACCATGAATTTCTTGCATTGTTTTTTGTTTTATGTCCACACATCGTTGACAAAGGGATCCATGAGTCTATTATGACATAACTATAGCATGATGATTCGACCTTATAGAGACAACAAATTCATAAGATATTTTACTTGGCGAACAAGTTGAATTTTAGAGATGTAAAGTTATCTTGCACAAATTTATTTTTCTTTCAAAAATTAGAATTTTGAGTTTATATTTTGACAACATTGCAGAAAACGTCTGAAACTTGAAGGCATAAGATGGATTTACATGGAATTTACCAAAATGAGACCTTAACTTGAGCATAAATATGGCATGCCTATCCCTTATTTGTATATATCGTTGGGTAGGTGGAAACATCTGTTAGATGATAACTAGGGTAGTTGATGCATAGTTGATGTGCTTTTAATATAAACAGTTTCTAGAAAGGAGGACAACACTACAATAAAGGGGGAGTATAAGTACATATGTTGAACATACTATGGTTTTCAAAAATATTCACTCAAATGGAACTCCACCAGTTTCAAACCTACAAAATGTATAGATCTGAAAAATCAACCTAATTGCCCAGCAATTATTGTCGAGAATGCTTTATATGAATTTCATGTGGGCCAAGAAGTTCAAATTCTCGTGCAAAATCCTAACACAACTAATCAATGTTTAGCGACCTTCATAAATCTATGTAGTTGTTTTGAAGAATGGACTTGAAATATTGATGTCGGAAGCGCCATATGCGAAGTTTTCTCCATATGATGGGTTAAATTTTAACCCTTTAGTCTTTCTATGTTTCTTTTCAACCTTTGAATTTTTCGTTTACTATTTTCAATCAAGAGATCAAATGATTAATCTTCACCCTTTAAAATTTTCATTCTTAGACAACGAAGAAGAGAGAAATCCACATGAGTATTTGGGGGGGTTCTCCTTAGGGTCTTTTTCACAGGACTCCACCGCATGGGAACCAAAGTTGAGGGAAAAACCCCTAATTGGTCTATGCACTTCCACTCTCATGGAAGCCTATGAGGCCAACGACATGATAGAGCATGTGGACAAAGCCAAATTTTCCTTGGACGGCTTAATGCTTGGAAAACCCCTAAGGATTCAACATGCAAACCTTGTTTCTTTTCTTTCGATTCTCATTACTATAGAGAAAATGTACCCTTTGTGAAATCAATTGGGCCTATTACCAAATTCGTGAAATCAATTGGGAAATTTAGTTTTCTAGGATGAAAAATAATTATAAACTGAACTTGAAGGAAAATATTTGGGACAATGATCCATGGATTTTGAAAGATGAAGTTCTTTCATTTTTCATATGCAAAGAGGGAAAGGAAGGAAGATGTGAAGATCAACAAGAAATCAATATGGACGCAGCTGTTGAGTGGTGGGTTGTGCCCTTAGGGGAGGAGGTTTGGTTCTGGCATTAAATCTCAGAAAATTTCACCAGATGTAAGTGTTGATTCCCCTAGACCCAACATAACGTCTAGATTGTCACAGAGGACCCTGCAAAATCTTCGTGTGTTCACCAATGCAAAGCTCATGGATGCAACTAGGAATTTCAGTTGTTCCCTCATGCTTGGAAAAGATGGATTTGGGTATATGTATATAGGTTTGATCAAGATCCTTGACGATCCCCATGCCAGAGTTGAGGTAGCTATCAAGAAACTCAAAACAAAATGATTACAAGTAAAAACTCTATTTCTGGCCTTTTGTTGTTTTCTAGATCCATTTATCAATACATAAAACTTTCCTCTTTTGAGAAATCTATGCATTTGAATTAGATGTTTACAATAATGTTACTTGTTTTGGGGAGTGAAAATTTATTTATGGTATGGAATCACTAGGTTCAATTACAACATTATACAATAACTCAGAACATTACAAGTACCACAACACAAGAATCCCAAGGGTCTTTAGTATGGATAATTACTTTTGTCCTCCCAGCATGAGATTCAAATGATTTTTGGCCCAGTTATCAACTACACCACGAGTTGTAAGTTTTAAACCTGTGAAGTAAAGCAATGAATACATATTCTTAAGCAAAACATAAATTAATCAATGGCTCATACACATAGTACACATAGATTTATGCTGGAAACCCTTAACCAGAAGAAAACCAGCCTTCCTTGGTGTCACACCTTTCAACTCTTCATTGTATTAATTTCACCATTCACCATACAATATATAAAATGTTTTAGGTATTTTGTATACACCAAAACCCTAATCCCTTAATCTAGGATTAATTTAGAAAACCGCTAAAAATAGAAAAATCCGCAAAAATAGCAAAAACTGCCAAAAAAACAAATTTGGGGCACTGCCCTGAATGCTGCGCGTAACTGTTATAGGATTAATTGGTAAATTCAGGCATAAACATATCTCCCTAGATCCAACTAGAAACTAGAACAAAACATAACAGAATATGACGCTTTCCCTAAGCTCTAATGATTGAGTTTACTAATTAACAAGAGATAGACAACATACCTTTTAAATGTCGCTTCCTCTCGCCATTGCTATCCAAGATCCACTCCAATGCTCTTGTGATATTGGATCTGTGAGGGAACACAAGCCAACCAAGGTGAAAGCAATATAATATATTCAACAAGAACTTATGTATGTGATCAAGGAATCATACAATAAAGAAAGACTAGTTTTATGGGAAAGAAACATATCACTACATTATATTAAAGAGAAAGTGGAGAATACAACCAAAAGACTTGATGTCATAAGGTCCCCTTTCAATGGCCCTTTTCTCCAACAAACACACCTTTGATCCAACCTTGAATGAAGAAGATCCACAATGACTTGATGAACTAAAATGAGGTTCCCAGGCATGAGTTGAAGTAGAATTCTTCATCCAATTCTTAGCCTATTCAACCTTAGCCTTTTCCATGAGAGTTCCCTCTTTATACAGTGTGAAAGAGATATGGGTGAGGATATTAGGATGATCCCACCAAATCAAAGAAGCAAGTAAGATCCAAACCATTCGGAGGCCACCTCATCTTCTAGAAGATCCCCTTCTAGAACTTTCGTGAAGTTTGACTTTTCCTTAGCTTTCGACATCGTCGCACCCTAGGTATAGTGCATCTTGTGGAGATGTCGCAGTCCAGCTCTAGAGAAGGATGTGACGATCATGTATCGTCACACCCCATGCATCTTGCAGGGTGCGACGACCTTCCTTAATAGGTTTTTTTAGAAGAGAAATCCAATCACTTTCCTCATGGAGAAAGACTCTTTTTATCTTTTCATGGAAACATGAACACACATTGTCAATGGATCACTGGGGTGACCAAACTAATGTGTAACATAATGCCCCCAAAGTATGAAGCTGGAACTCGTGATAGCCGAAATACTTTGTAGAATGTGTGTGTCGAAAACAAGGAGTGCATCAATAAGGAACCTGCAAACAATCAAGCATCTACATAATAATATACCAATGTATGAGGTAGGCATTCCCATACTCAGATTAAAAAATTTTAAGTGAGTCATGGCCACTAAATATACACTATGGATCCATTTCATTATGAATCGGCATAGCCACCAAGAATACACCGTGGATCTATGCTCTAAAGAATTCAAATTCGTACATAGCCATGAGACATACAAAGTGGATCTACGTGTCCATACAAATCATGAATACTTCATCGCAACCTGGATCGAAATGATAAGATCCAGAGTCTTCATTTCCGTCATCTCTAAGTATGAATCTAGCCATGCAATTATAGGTGTTGAAGTTGGACATGGTAGAAACCACTTTATTATCACTCATTAATGAAAGCCGTTAACAAGTGGGAGGGAAATCACCATTGATGTCAATGACTCCCAAGGTACCCTAGTACAATCCAATGAATGTGAATAAATGAGATGAAGTTGAACACTCAATGGAATCTTCCAATCAGGGGTCGATGATGTAAACCCACTATTGAAAGTGAAGAAACCTTCCATTGATACATGCAGGCTCTAAGGTACTAAATGATTTCTAAGTCTTGTTCCTGGATAATGAGTTGAAGTTGACGGGAAAATACTCATCACAGGAGGGCCTTGATGTATCCCCCATCAATGACATGAAATAAGTAACAGATTTGAGGTAGATCAGAGTATGAATTGATTCGAAATTGACATAGGGAAGGCCGACATAGTAAGAATTTATAACTGTAGATCGTCGACTCAATAGAAGGCTTGTTTCGTTGGACTTCTCTTGAACATATGAATGACACGACAATGGTATTGGCAACATTGTCTCAAGGAGAACCTAAGATATGAACTTGTGGATGGAAAAACGAGAGACAAATGGATTTCCCAGCCCGGATACAATGATGAAGGGGGGTGTCATGTTCAAGAGCAACTATTACTGCCACTAACATAAATACATAGACACGTTTCTTTCCCAAATTTCCCCCCACCATTTTTGGCGAGTACCTCTTTATTTTTACGCAATCTTGAGGAGGATAACATATGCTTGTTTATGTAATCTCATCCTTCGGACGAGTCCCTCGGAGTATATTTAACGAACCCTAAGATGGAGTAGTTCGATCCCATATGGGTCTTTCGATGTTTATTTAATGAGTCCAAAGAGAGAAAACTCAGGGATTTTTTTATTTTTAGAGAGTCTGAAAAACACTTAAAGAGAACTCCATCAGGTCCTTTTTCGTAAATTAATCTAACGAGACCAAAAAAGTGATAATCTATAACTCATCAGATGTTTTCTTCAAATACTTTTACGAGCGTGAAAATAACAAGGTCGCTCAACAATCTTTTTGTTTTTAAAGAGCGTGAAAAGAGCTTAAAGGATACTCTATAGGTTTCGTTTTTCGTGTTACCATTATGAGTTCGAAAAAATGACAAAAGACTAATCAATTACATTCTCATGGTTTTACGAGTGTGAGAAAGAACTAAGACTTGCTCGGAGTTTTTCCTGAAAAACCCAAAAAGTATATGTACATGCGACAAATGTATAAAAAACAAACCAAGAAACGGACCTTTGTTCCAATGTTTCACCTATAGACTTTTTCAATCTGCAAAAAATCAATTAGTTGTAAAGTTGTTAGGAATTTAGGGTTAGGGTAAAGCATTAAAATAATATGATATTCAAGTGAAAAGTAATGAAAACTCAAAAAAATAGGCAAAAACCTTCATTTGACTATTTCATTTGTAACTTCACCTAACCATTGCTCCAAACCCTTTTTTTACCTCGATTTTCAACTGCGGATTGCGAAGTGCAGGGCTAATCATTTGACGAATCATCTCCACACAAAAGGTAATCTTCATCTCTTCTATCTTTCCATGGTTTAAAATTTGATTTTCATTGGTTAAAAATAGACTTTTGGGTTAATTGTTTGGGGGTACCAATGCGCAGAGGTCGTCGCAAGTGCCCTATATCGGGACCTGCAATGATCTAGGATTGTTGTAGGTGCCCTTAAATCTAGGGTTTGACAACTTCGCACTGTGAAAATGCACAAGCCTGTGATGTTCGCAGCCCAAAAGTTTTTAAATATGAATCTACCAAGAAAAATCCTTCAGGAAAGAAAATTATGATGCTAACCTCTCTTTTTTGTTCCTTGGCAGGTCTTCCACGGTAAAAATGTTGGAATGGCATGAGAGAGATCACGAAGAGGAAGACTACTTCGCCGAGAATGACTCAGGAACTGTTATGGCCCTCCGATAGTGTGGGTTGTTGAAATTCTTCAAGATCCAGGGTATGAGGGCCCAACTGAGACTCCTTGAGTACCTAGTTCACATGTGGGATGTGAATGACCAAGATTTTCATGTGGGTTCCCATATACTCAATATAGATATCGAGGATATATATTTCCTAATAGGAACATCTCATTGTGGATCATGGGTGACACTGACAGGTAGCAGGGGTGGCGGTGAACCGATGAACCACTACATTAGTCAACATTGTGTGTCGGGTACCCAGAAACATAGCGGAAAGGTCGCTATCAGGGACATATGAGACTATCCTCTATACCATCACTCGCATGGCAAGGAGTGAAGCTCCTTGTAAGTTTTAAACCTATGAGGTAAATCAATGCATATATATTCTTAAGAAAAACAAAATTTAATCAATGGCTCATACACAGAGTACACAGAGATTTTATACCGGAAACCCTCAACTGGGAAAACCTTTCTTATATTCATTATATCGAATTTCACCATTCAACATACAATATATACAATGTTTTTAGGTATTTCGTAGATACCAAAACCCTAATCCCTTAATCCAGGATTAATTTAGTAAACCAATAAAAATAGAAAAATTTGCTAAAAATAGCGAAAACCGCCCACACACACACATGCAAAGAATATAACACATACCCAACATTCTCCCACTTGTTGTTTTCTTTGCATACATGGGTCCAGGGGATTATATAGTCAACAATCCAGGGAAGCAATGCCCATTTTTACTCTACACCAGGAGAACTTTTCTGTGCTCACAGACTTTGTCAATGAATTTGCAACATTCTTCAAAGTGTCAACCTTTTCCAACAACACCTTCTTTTCCTCAACCATGTCTCTCACAAAGTGATATTGAACATCAATATGCTTTGTCTTTGAATGGTAAGCTGGGTTCTTTGCC
>JASDQU010307671.1:66618-81871 GCA_032191745.1 Picea mariana
AACAACATGTCATGAACATACAACACTACATAAATGAAGTGATTACCAACCTGCTTGGAATATACACAGTGATCAACCCTTATTCTTACAAATCCCAATCCAAGGATGTATGTGTCAAAATTTTGGTACCACATCCTAGGTGATTTCTTCAAACCATATAGTGACTTTTTTAGCTTACAGAACAACTCTTTCTTTCCCTTCACTACAAAGCCTTCTGGCTGCTTCATGTAGATTTCTTCTTCCAGATCCCCATATATGAATGTTGTCTTCACATCCATCTATTCCACTTCAAGATCAAAAGAAACAACAATAGATAAAAGAAATATAATAGAAGTTAACTTAACAACAGGAGAAAAAATCTCACCAAAGTCAATTCCCTCTACCTGGGAATAACCTTTTGCTACTAACCGAGCTTTGTATTTTTCCACTTTACCTTGTCCATTAAACTTATTCTTAGACAACCATTTGCTACCAACAGATTTTCTTCCAGCTGGAAACTCAACTATATCCCATGCCTCATTCTTATCCAAGGCATCCATTTCTTCAACCATGGCCTTCTTCCAGAGTTTACTATCCTCTAAATTCATTGCTTCCCTGACAGTTATGGGATCATCATCAGTAATAGATAAAGCAAAATTGGAACAGAAATCAGGTGGACTATACCTTTTTGGTTTCCTTTTATCTCTCACTGATCTCCTCAATACTGGGGTATGAGGTTCTTCTTCTTCTTCTTCTACTTCCTCTTCTTCAGAAGATTCATATTTTTCATCATCCAACTCAAGCTCTATTTTCTCAGGCTCGTTTTGCGTTGGTAGGAATTCCTGTTTGGACACATCTTTTACCTCTCTGAAAACAACATCTCGACTGTAAACAGTCTTCTTGGTTTCTGGGTTCCAAAGCTTATAACCTTTCACACCATCTTTATAACCAATAAAGATACACTTTTCAGCCTTTTTATCTATCTTACTCCTATTTTCCTTTGGAACATGTACATAAGCATCACAACCAAACACTCTAAGATGTTGAAGAGATGGTTTCTTTCGAGACCATACCTCGTGTGGAGTTTTATCATCCAACACTGAATCTGAAGGTGATCAATTAACTAGGTAACATGTTGTACCCACTGCCTCTGCCCAGAATTCTTGTCCTAACCCGGTACCGCTGAGCATGCTCCTTGCTTTTTCCATCAGTGTCCTATTCATCACTTTTGCAATTCCATTATGATAAGGAGTGTATGAATTAGTCTTCTGCCTTGCTATACCACACTTCTTACATAATTCTTCGAATTCATTTCCGCAGAATTCTCCACCATTATCTGTTCTCAATACCTTTATTTTCTTCTCTGTTTGATTTTCTACCAGAGCCTTAAACTCTTTAAATTTATCAAATACCTCATATTTCTTTCTAAGAAAATAAATCCATGTGTTCCTTGAAAAATCATCTATGAATGAAACATAATACACAGATTTACCTAGGTATGGAATAGGAACAAGTCCAAACACATCACTGTGTATCAACTCTAAGATCCTCTTTGCTCTTGTAGCATTAGATGGGAATCTTACTCGATTTTGTTTACCATATATGCAATGTTCACTAAAATAAAAATTCAGAGTGCAATTAGACATACCTTCAACCATACCTTTACCGTGTAGTGTTTGAAGGCCCTTTTCTCCAATATTCCCCAGTCTTTGATGCCACATCATGGTCTTCTTTTCTGGGACAATATTGGTCTTGTCTCCTTCATTTCTCTACTCAGGGACAACGGAACTATTGCACCCATTAGTATAATTCATTCCCAACAACTTGTACATATTTCCACACCAAAATCCCCTCATCAACACCATTGCTTCTCGTACCATCTTGCAAGTGTTCTTTCCAAATATAGTATCCACTCCTGCATCATCCAACTTGCTTACAGATATTAGGATCATGGCAAGTTTTGGAATGTGCAGAACCCTAGGGAGAGTTCTAACCCTTCCATATTTTAGCAACAACTTAACCCTTCCATGTCCCATGATTTTGGTTGTCGAGTCATCTCCTAGGAATACATCACCACCATCATATTTTTCATATTCAGAGAACCACTCCTTGTGAGGAGTCATATGGTATGATGCACCTGAGTCGATCAACCATACATCACAGTCTGCATGTGTACCTGTAGATGCCAGGTAAACATCACCTCTTTCTTCAGTGGAGGCTTTCGCCTCTGTGGAAGAGGTACTATCAGATCCATTTGGTTTTTCAACCTTCTTAGACTTGCAATCTTTCTTATAATTCCATGTTTTACCACACTTCCAACATTTCCTCAAAGATTTTCCTAGAGACTTAGATCTACCTGTAGATTTAGGTCTCCCTCCCCCTCGAAGGTTTACCAGGATTCCTGTATTGGGTGTGACCTCTTACAAATAAAGCATCTGTGCTATGACTATCCATGCTTTTCCATCTCATCTCTTCAGATAACAAGGATGAAACTACATCGTCTTATTCAATGTAGATTGAGTGGTACTACCAATTGATACAACCAGATTATCCCAAGAGTCTGGAAAAGAAAATAACAAAGTAATACACTTATCTTCTTCTGCAATCATAATATTAACAGATACAAGTTGACTTACCAAAGTATTAAAGACATTTAGATGTTTTGTCACAGAATCTCCATCTTCCATCCTAAGATGATACAACTTCTTTCGAAGAAACAACTTGTTTACCAGGAACTTTGATTGATACAAATTTCCCAACTTATCCCATAGTTCCTTGGTTGTAGATTCTCCCAAGACATTCAACAACACTGAATCTACCAGGCAGAGTCGAATAGTACTCCTTTCTCTTCTGTCCAACTTCTCCCAATCTTCCTTTGACATACCAACAAGTGGTGTACTAGTAGGTTGTGTACTAGTAGGTTGTGTACCAGTAGCCTATGTGCTAGTAGACGGTGTACCAATAGGATGTATACCAGGATCCACAACGATCCATTGTTCTTTGTCTACAAGAAGGTCCTCCATCTTGAGCTTCCATAGCTCAAAGTTTTTACCGTTGAACTTCTATATCTAGATTCTAGAAGAGCTTACCATTCCTCTTTCTACACTCGAATAAACATTGCAAAAGCTCCCACTAAACCCAGGTTTATCACAGACCTAAAATCAATTTGATCTATCAAGACCGAGCCAAACCCTCAACAACAAAGGCATCCCTCTGAAGCCAAAAGCGAGCTTTGATACCACATGTAAGTTTTAAACCTGTGAAGTAAAGCAATGCATATATATTCTTAAGAAAAACATAATTTAATTAATGGTTCATACACAGAGTACACAAAGATTTTATATCGGAAACCCTCAACCGGGAAAACCTTTCTTATATTCATTATATCAAATTTCACCATTCACCATACAATATATACAATGTTTTTAGGTATTTCGTAGATACTAAAACCCTAATCCCTTAATTCGGGATTAATTTAGTAAACCGCTAAAAATAGAAAAATCCGCTAAAAATAGCAAAAATCGTTCGCACACACACATGAAAAGAATATAACACATACCCAACACTCATCACATGGCTTTGTAGAGTTACTTTCAGTATGCACTGGAGTGTATGGAGCCCCGAGTCTTCAACTGGTGTGAAGGGGTTCTTAAAAGTATGAAAAAACAATTGACCAAGTGCAGAAGTGGTGGATTGAAACAATTCGGGTACGGGTCAATTTTGGTATCCTTCTTCCTAGAGAGGGTCCCAATTTTACGCTTGCAAATAGAGTGGGCTATACCTTCCCCACAGGATTTGAGAATGAAAAGGTGGGTGGACCTCATGGCCCGACATGCAATTGCTCCTATCGTAAGGTACAATGATATATTCTTCGACCTGTTGAGAACTCAGATGCTCATGGTCGATGACTATGCATATGCCAGGTTGGACTTCTATGGACATCTGGATTTATTTCTTTCAGAAGGTTCCTAATGGGGGGACATAGGTAAGAAGGAAAATTTGTTTATATCATGTTTTTGTTATTTTTTAAAGTTATAAAATATTTTTTATGTTGTATATTCGATGACTAATCAAATTCTCTTTGATAATGCAGATGTGGGACCTTATCGTCCTCCAGGTTCATCCCCCATTCAGATGCGAGGGGAGAGAGCTCCCGCAGTAGGAGTAGTTGCTGTCGACTACGAGACCATAGAAAAAAACTTGGAGGGATTCATAGTGAATATCCAAGATGCCTCTATAGATGATATTCTAAGGAACTATTAGCGCCACACAGTGGGCGTGTCCACATCGATCGGTCGACTACTCCATAGAGTAGCACGGGAAGTCGCATGTTATAGTGAGCAACATCCTTGATTCTCTATTGTATATGAAGTCATGTGCTTCACATTTTTGATATTTTGGTCTTCAGAAAAAAAAAAACACTTTTTGTAAACTTTTATTGTTATATATATATGAGGCTTCTATCGGCTTACTTATTGTATATACAAAGTTTGATTGGATTTTATAAATGTCTCAAATGTCTGTCTAACACATAATTAGACAATGCAACTGTTAATGTATGTAGACATCTAGGAATGTCTTGATATTCAATGTAATCAAAATTACGTTTCAAGAGGCGAATTCATAAATATACCCTTAACAAAGTAGGACTTCAAATAGAATAAACATTACTCAATTGTAGTAATACTAACTGTGAATCGAGTCGTCGGTCAACAATTCGATGACTGCACTGTATTCCATGATATTGTTAGTTGCACGACCAAGGAAAACACCATGTAGAATAATCAATTCATCCGTAGGTGCATATATTTCCCAAGCATCAGACGCTAAGTTCTGACACCTGTGATTAGCACCATCAACTAAGACAATGTAGGGTGGTGAAGACACCGACATCTGGAAACCAAGCACAATGCAAGGTAAGAAGTTGAAGGTTGAACCCAAAAACGAAAAAGCACACAAAAGTATGATACACTAAAAGTACAAGCACTCATGCAAAAATGACTTAAGCATAGTACTTCTTTAAGTAAATCCCATTTTTGGGTTCACTCAAAGGGATCCCATCATAATCCACTAACTCATAAGCTCTCTTCTCCAACACTTGTTTGATAATATAAGGACCCCTCCACATGGGATTGAATTTACCGGCCCCTAGAAAATCACGATCTTGCTCATAAAGAAGAACTAGATCTCTTTCAGTAAAAACATGTGTCTTGACATGCTTGTCATATTGGGATTTAACATGTTTCTTCTGAGTTTCAATAACCAAGGCGTCATCACGACGGGTTTCATCTAATTGCATCAAATACAAAATATGTTCCTCTTCAGCGGAGGTGTTAGGGAGAATTTGAACGACCAGTTTCAAAGATGGTATCTCACATTCAATCGAAAAAATTTCTTCGATACCATATACTAAGTGGAAAGGCATAAATCTCGTGGAAGACTTAATGAAATTTCGATAGGCCCATAATATTGAAAACAACATCGTGTGCCAATTTATCTTATGAATTCCTATCATCCGTCGAAGCATAGTAGTAATGATAATAGGGGGTTGAGTTTTCATGGCGAAGACCCAACTTTTCAGTAAGTTCAGACATCATAAAATTATGAAAATGACTACCGTGATCAGTAATGATGGCTTGAGGGACACCAAACCTATTAATGATATGATTGAATATGAACAATGTTGCAGTTCTCTTGGTATTATTGAATGTAGGCATCGCCTCGGCCCATTTAGTGAAATAATCCACAGCTACAATAATGTATCCATGTCCCCTGACTGAGTGAGGGTTACATGTCATGAAGTCAATGCCCCATTTAGCGAACAAACCAACATAAACTACAGAGTTAAGAGGAGCAAGGTGATATCGAATCTTGTTATTATAAGTTTGACAAGCATGGAATTTCTAGATGGCAGTAATGCAATCCTTAAATAGTGAAGGCTAGAAATAACTAGCTCGTAAGATCTTTTAGGCAGTGGCATACCCAGACATATGAATTCCACATGCTTCGGAGTGACAGTCATTCAAATCTTTCTCATCTTCATCGTAGGTGAGACATCGTCAAAAAATGGAGTCAATACTACAAGGATAAAGGGTATCACCAAGAAAGATGTATTGATGGGCTTGATACTGTATACGACGACGATCTGTACTAGAAAGGTCAGGATGAAAAGTTTGAGTCTGGAGATCTATGATGATATCTTCATACCATACGTCATCATAATTGATCATAAAGAGGGATTCCTCAGGTAAGGAATCCTATGCCACATTTTATGTCTCACTGGAGGGAAGGTCACATATCAATTCGGCAAAAACCAAAGATTTCTTTGACTTAGCACGTTCAAACTCTAACTCAAACTCCTGGAGAATAACTATCCATTTGGAGTACTTTCCCCCCAACAATTGTCAAGTAAGGATATGTTGCATGGGGTTGCAATAAGAAATAACAGTGGTTCTGTGTAACAATATATAGTGATGAAAATGTTGGACAGCTTGAACAACTACCAAGGCCAATTTCTCCACGTGTAAGTATTTGGTCTCGGTAGTCGTGAGACTCCTACTTAATATCACATGCTCATCGTGTGACTCATCCTCTTGGACTAATACCATAGCAATGGTATATTCCGATGTAGCTAAGTATAGGAAATAATCACGGCTATAGTCAAGTGGAAGCAATAGTGGTGTACGGGTTAAAGCGAGTTTCAAATATTCAAAGGATTTGTTAGTAGTATCATCCCATACGAAATCATAACCTTTCTTGAGTAGCCGAGTAAATCATTTCGTTAATTCAGCATAGTTGGGAATGAATCCACGTAGAAAGGTTGCCTTCCCTTGTAAACTTTGGAGTTGGCGTAGAGTGGAAGGTGGAGGTAAGTTAAGAATGGCCTCAACCTTCAAGGGATCTACCCAAATCCCATGTATTGACACAATAAAACCAAGAATTTGGTTGGACTCCACACAAAAAACACAATTGTGTGGGTTCAAATGTATTTGATAATAATGACAGTGGAGGAAAATGGCCCGTAAATGTGTCGGGTGATATTGACAACGCATGGAATGCGTCGGTAGATCATCTAGATAGGGTTGTACGATGTGGTTAATATCATGAAAATCATAAGACATAGCACGCTGAAACATCACACCAACATTTTTTAATCCAAAAGGTAATTTCTAGTAGGAAAAGGTTCCCCAAGGGAAAATAAAAGCAGTCTTGTGTTGATCTACTGGTAAAATATTAATTTGATTATAGCCAGAGAAACCGTCCATCAAGGAGAATATTTCACTTATGGCATAGTCGTCAACGATCTAGTCAACAAAAGGGGTCGGATAATTGTCCTTAGGAAAAGATTTATTTATGTCCCTATAATCTACACACACACGGATCATACCTTGTTTCTTATTTACCAGAACAAGATTGGATACCCAATCAGTCAAAGCCACGGGATAGACAAAGCTAGCTTTAAGAATTTTTTCAACTTCAATCTTGATAGCAACAACTTTACGTGGATGTACTGGGAGAAGTATATGTCGAATGGTTTTAGCTTCCGGATATGTCTTAATCTCGTGTACAACAATATCAGGATCAATACCTGGCATTTCTTCATAACTCCAGGTGAAAATGCCATAGAACTCTTGGAAAAGGGATTTATAAGTGTGGACCTCATCAATAGAACATGAGGCCCCGATATGATCATTTTCCACAAATCTAGGTTTAAACAATATGTCAAGGGGAACAATAGGTGAAATGTTACTCAAGTTCCCTTCATACAACACATCGTGTGTTGACTCAAGAACATAAGAAATAACAACAATGGTCGACAGAGTCGAAATCCGTTGGCAACTCTCTATGGTATCGCGTTCTAGTAATCGAATGGAGTGATGATGCCCATCGTCCCATGGGGTATCTTCCATGGACATGACCAACATAATCATGTCATCAGTCGGAAAGATCACATGAAATGGATCTAGAGATGTATCACAGAGAGAAGGAGGAGCGGGGGTTGTCTATTGAATAGCTTGATAAGAAGATTCCACCTGTCTTAAAGGCATTTGGTCGTTGTAACGAGGATAATCACCAGGTCTAGGTACTATCCATGGATCATATGATGCAGGGGTTTCACAAGCAACGGTTGATATCATGTTAATTGAAGAGACAAAAGGAGGTGGAAAATCGGGTGGTGGGATTGGAAATGTACCCATCAAAGTTGAATCTTTCAGAAGACCCACACCGACATTCTCATAACCAGGAGGTGTTTTCGAGATAAAAGGCATGTTGCTAGTACAATAATCGAAATTAAAGAAGATAATTTGGTCAACAGTAACGAACTTTCCTTGGTGTGGGAAACGTAACACATGGAAAAGGGTAGACAAAATTGCGTTCATGGAATCAATCTAGCTACGACCAAGTAGAATTTTATAATCAAGAGGTGCATCGAAAACCTCAACCTCGACATTGACCGTTTTACCTTCTAACGTAATAGGCAACGAGGGAAGAACATCATAGGGTTTAAAAACTATACCATTAAAATCTTTAAGTGTATTGTGTGAATCAGTGAGGGAAGGAGAGCCAATAGATTTCCAACAAGTAATAGACATAACTCAGGTCGAGGCTCCCTCGTCAATAACGGTTCTAAAAATATTCTTGTTTTCTACAACAACTTGGATCTGAAACTCTAACTGAGGAGGAAGTCTTGGAATGTGATATTCCAAGTGAAATATTATTAAATTAGTATCTGTGGGATCAATTCCACCGATGGCCTTTAACAACACCTTCCATTGAGTAGGACAACTTTAAAGGACTTCGAGAGATGACATTGCAGAGGGTGCTTGCGCAAGATCTTCTACAATATTGTAGTTTTGAGTAGCACGTGCGTGAGGATTGAATGAAGTCTTTCGAACAACGCTCTTTGGAGGAGGGTGAAGAACTGTATCAAGACCTGGTCATTCAAGATGAAGATGATCGTTTGGAGGTGAAGTTGGGGGAGGAGGTTGAACCAATGAAGGTGGTAATTCATCAACTTTCTCTTTTGATAGAGAATAATCTTTGGCTTGAGTTGTGACTACAAATTCGTTCTTTTTAGAGTCACTAGTACACATAAGGACATAAGAAGTGGTAGAAGGAGAAGGTTGGTCATGAATGAACAATTGGGACTACTGCTGAGAAGGGAAACATTGTGACAAAACAACAGGTGTAGGAGGCTAATCAGTCCCTTGGAGGAACTTAGTAACCTCAGCACGTCGTGGACAATCTTCCATGTAGTGATCATCACCACAGATAAGGAAAGGATATCGAGGTTTACGCTTATCCTTATCATCAACAGGTTATGTTTTGGGATTTTCATATTGTTGATTATTATTTTTATCCTCCTTATTATTACCCTTCCCTTTATTTTTATTTTTATCTTTTAGGTAGGTGTGGATTGAACTATATTAACTTCAGAAGTCTTACTGGAGGACGGAATAGGAATAGGAGTATTTTGTACATTAGATGCATTAGATTTGGGATTTGTGTGACTAGTGCATGTGGACTCAGTCTCATCATGAAAGGTGCTAATCACACCATCAACAACATGAGAAGATGTTGGAGGTGTTGGGGTAGGATTGGTAGAAGGGCGAGGAGCATCATGGATCAAGTTATGAAGTGTGCCCGTTTGTGAATAAACGAGATCTAGATACTGAGCACGACTAATCACCTGCTCATTAGTGACAACACGACCCATGGCAACATCATGGGAAATAGGACCAATGTGCAATTTGGTAAACCACTCAACCAATAGTTGATCAGGAAGGGGAACTTTGATCAAGCATATTTTCCTCCTCCATTCATGGATGTGATTAGAAATATGAGTGGAAGAAGATTGTTTAAAAGAACTCAAAATTTCAGTTCATGTCTTATAACGAATAGGAAATTGGTAATGCATTAAGAAGGCCATGTCCAGGGTATTGAAGTCATTAAAGAATCCTTGCGGTAACTCGATGTACCATTTTGTTGCCGAATCTATGAGAGTTCGTTGGAAAATTCATAATCTTATGGAGTCATACATCAATGAGTTGGACGAACAACAGAGATGAAAAGTCATAACATGATTATTCAGGTCTTCTCTCGATCGACCATCAAATTTAGGAATGTCAGATGGTAATTTAGCTAGTATGATAGGCCAATAAAGAGAATGTAAGATAAGATCATTCAAAATCCTAGACAATTCCGGTAAATACGAAGTGGCTAGAAAAGGCAATGTCTGTTCACTTGAGGAAACTGGTAGTTTTGAGGAGGAAGTCCTGTAGGTATACCAATAGGACTGTAAGAAGTCTGCATATAATTAGACAGTCCTGTTAGATTTGGTTGTGGAGCATTTTGAGCCAAATAGCCCATAGGGTTGGGTTGATTAGGTATGTTTCCTTGGAAAGGAACATTTGACTGAAAATTATGACCCCAGGTAGGATTCATAGAACCTGGATATGGTTGGTCGAAGTTATAAGACATGAAAGAATTAACTTAAGGATGTTTCCCCCCAAACGGTTGTTGATTTCCTTGGAAAGGAAGATTCCAAGGTTGAGATTGTAACACGGGTACGTTTGGTCCATAACCGGGGTTATGGCCTCCAACTTGAGGTTTCCCCTCAAATTGAGGTTGTCCCCCAATCTGAGGTTGGCCTCTAAAAGGAATCTAAAAACCATAAGTGACAGAAGGACCAGTGCCTCCAACTAGATCGAAGCCACTAGGGCCAGGAGACCAGGATGATTAGCTCCTCTAGACAAATGTGGAGGAGGAACGTACGACCCTCCAAAGATAACCTGGGAAGGTGTGGGGACAAAACCGGTAGCAACATTATACCTAGGAGGAACAAAAATATTATGCCCTCCGAACAGATTTTGGGTGGGGATGATGATGGAAGTATTCAAAGCATTATACCCAGGGGGAAGTGACAGAGTTGGTCTAAGCAGAAGTGGTGTTCCAATAGGAGCTTGAGTGACAACCACATTTCCATTAGAAATGGTCGTAGCTTGTGGGACCATAGTAGAATGGGCCATCTGAAGAATCAAGTGAGAACCAACCAACAATTGGTCTGAAACGATGGTGACATTACTGGCCATGATGGTAAAATGGTCTAAAGGTATCATATAGGTAATAGACGTCTTAGGCATTTTCAATGCCATAGGTTGATTAGTACTCGCTCCTAGGTTGCCATAAAGGTCACGCACGGTGTGGGGTGGGGTTCTAAATGATTCACTGTAAAAAAGTGAATCCTCTACTCCAGAACCTATGTTAGGTCCAGCAGGTACTTCTGTATTCTCAACAACAATGATTTCTCCCGATGAATTCATCTGAAGCAAGTGTGGATCGTGTCTAATACTCAATAACGGAGTCGGGGGAACCTTGAATGCCTCTAAAAAATCTGAAACAATTTGGAATCCTTCTAAAGAGTGTGTACTTCCAACCTATGAGGCTACTTTGTTATTGACTTCTCCCTTAGGAGAGCCTTCCAGTGAGTTAGGAAGCAAAGGAAGGTAACCTTCCAGATCCTCTAGAGGTAGCCCTTGCATCCTATGTGAATGGAAAACCGATGTTGGCTTAACCAAATAAAGAATGAAAAAAGTCTATGGCCAACTAAAGAAACAAACAACACTCACTAATAAAATCTAGAAATCAAACCAAACAAACAAAACTTCTTATTTTTAAGTCACTAGTTGGTGATGAAATCCAATGTCGCGAAATCAAGACAAGAAGGGGTTGGGATAAAGCGAGTGGAAAATTTACGTCGATGACCTGCTTAACAAACTTACACCATGGTGCAAGATCCCACACATAATGGTGGGTATACCCTCCAATGAGCCTGAGTGAGTTTGGACAACGTCAATTCCAGGTACCATGAAGACTTGCCCCTCCTCAGTCACCTCATGTAAGACCCTAGAGAGATAGGCTACTAAGGTTACCAATTACGACAGTGATGCATGGGGAAACAATCGACAGTCCAATCCACACAGAAAGGCAGGGTATCTAGCCCGAAATATACTCGAAAGGCTCCCACACATAATCGTTGGTATACCTTCAAGTGACCCCCAATAATATGCACAATCTCTACACCAATACCAACAAAGCAGGGTGAGTAACTCTGCCAGTCTTAATGCGACCTTAGGTTTGACCCTTGTGTGAGAGGGGCTTCCCAGGAAAAAATGTAGCAATTGGATTTGAACTTTCCCTATCAGAAGATACTGCTGTGTGTTTTGATGCTTTGGAGAGTGTGCCTTACAACCTATTCCAAAGAGCTACCCTAGCTAATGTTGGTGAAGAGAATTTCTAGAAAATAAAAGGTACTAATAAATTTTAAAATTACGTTGTATTTTAAAGGTTGTTGTTTACTCAAAAAGGAGATGGAAGCGAAACTGATGATGTTGTGACCTTGACTCAATAAAATTCAAGAAGAGATGAATATGCAATCTTTCAATTCAATGAACTCTAATTATAGTAGGGAAAAGGTATTTTTCTTGAAGCACAAAAGCTACGAAATTGCAATTTCTTCATTTCGAATGAACACAATTCCAAATAACCATGAACTACAAAATTTTCCAACTGTCCTACTTTAACAAATATTTCGAATGAAAAAAAATTCGTACGAGAGATTACTAAAAAGAATGAATGAATTTTCTTCCTTTCCCAAATCAAATCAGAGATGTAAAGATGAAAGGATAGCGTAATCCAAGAAAATCAATACACTTGCAACACAATTCCCAAATCAAACTTGTAATGTAGGCAAAAATGAAAATGAGAGGAAATATTTTTGTAAAATACAAACAAAAATGTCTCTCAAGCAATAAAAAATCCAGAAAGTAAAATCAATCCAAAACCTCAAATAAATAAATAAAACTCTTTGTCAATCAAGCACTCATACCTAGATCCAGATATTATATCCTTGTGACAAAAAATCAAAAGAAAAAAACTTGCAAAGTTACAACGAAATACTTTCAATCCATGAAAACTAATCAAATGCAAGTCTTAAAATCAGAAATCAATCAAACACTGGCATCAAAAGTTCATCCTAGGCAACTGAGGCAAACCTGGGTGGAAAAATAAAAAATGGCTCTCTCCAACAAATCCTACAGGAGTCGTCACAGGCTAACAGTAGGGCAAAGTGCGAGACGCTAAGGTCATCACAGGCTACCAGTAGGGCACAATGCAATGTCGCCACACTGGTTTGCACACGTAGGGTGCGGTGATCAAGGGTCGTCGTAGGCTGCCTAAATGGTACAGTGCAACGATCTCTGTAAATAAGGAAAAATTGGAAAAAGGACAAATAATCTAACTAAACTTTCATATCCAAGGAGTCCATATGGATCACCCACAGACTCAGAGAATGAATTCAATCAAAATAAGGTAGGCTAAAAGAAAATGGGAAGAAAAAATGAAAAACAGTCATATCCTCAGTATGGCCAGCAATTTTGTTATAGGATTAATTGGTAAATGTGGACATAAACCGATCTCCCTAGATCCCACTGGAAACTAGAACAAAACAGAACAAAATATGACGCTTTCCCTAAGCTCTAATTATTGAGTTTACTAATTAACAAGAGATAGACAACATACCTTTTAAATGTCGCTTCCTCTCTCCATTGCTATCCAGTCTCCACTCCAATGCTCTTGTGATATTTGATATGCGAGGGAACACAATCCAACCAAATTGAAATCAATACAATATACGCAACAAGAACTTATGTATGTGATCAAGGAATCATACAATAAAGCAAGACTAGTTTTATGGGAAAGAAACATATCACTGCATTATATTAAAGAGAAAGTGGAGAATACAACCAAAATCCTTGATGTCATAAGATCCCCTTTCAATGGCCCTTTTCTCCAACACACACACCTTTGCTCCAACCTTGAATGAAGAATATCCACAATGACTTGATGAACTAAAATGAAGTTCTCAAGCATGAGCTGAAGTAGAATTCTTCATCAAATTCTTATCCTAGTCAACCTTAGCCTTTTCCATGAGAGGTCCCTCTTTATATAGTGTGAAATAAAGATGGGTGAGGAGATTAGGATGATCCCACCAAATTAGAGAAGTGAGTAAGATCCAAACCGTTCAGAGGCCACCTCATTTTCTAGAAGATCCCCTTCTAGAACTTTCATGAAGTTTGAATTTTCCTTATCTTTCGACATCATCGCACCCTAGGTATAATGTAGCCCGTGGAAACGTCGCAGTCCATCTCTAGAGCAGGATGTGGTGATAAGGCATCATCCCATCCCATGCATATTGTAGGGTGCGACGACCTTCCTTAATAGGGTTTTTGAGAAGAGAAATCCAATCACTTTCCTCATGGAGAAAGACTCCTTTTATCTTTTCATGGGAACATGAAAACACGTTATCAATGGATCACTGGGGTGACCAAAGTAGTGTGTAAAAGTAACCAAGGGGGGCCAAACCTGGCCCCCCCTGGGACCCCCCCAGGAAAGCGCCCGATGCACATGACATAGCTCCACAAAGAATCTGGGATTGTCAGACGTAGTTGTCGAATCTAACACACCCACACACACATGGAAAGTATATAACACATACCCAACACTCTCCCACTTGTTGTTTTCTTTACATATGTGGGTTCACATGATTACATAGTTAACAATCTAGGGCAGTAATGCCCATTTTTACTCTACACCAAGAGAACTTCTCTGTGCTCACAAGCTTTGTCAATGAATCTGCAACATTCTTCAAAGTGTCAACCTTTTTCAGTGACACATTCTTTTATTCAACCATGTCTCTCACAAAGTGATACTGAACATCAATATGCTTTGTCTTCGAATGATAAGCAGGGTTATTTGCCAAGAATATTGCACTCTGACTGCCACACTCTAATCTCAATAATTTTTGTACCAACCCAATACCTAAACACAATCTTTGTAACCATACTGCTTCCTTTCTTACATGAGTGGCTGCCAGGTATTCAGCTTCTGTAGTTGAGAGTGCCACTACAACCTGTATTTTTCTCATTCAACTGATTTCTCCTCCAAATAGGTTAAACACATACCCACTTGTGTACCTTCTGTGATCTAAATCTCCAACCCAGTCTGCATCAAAAAACTCGTGTATTTCCACCACTCTGTCCAATATTGGTCTTCCTTGTTAGCACAATCCATAATTGGTAGTGCCACGCAAATACCTGAAGACCCTGTTTACTAATGTCCAATGCTCCTTCCCTGGTTTTGACATATACCTGCTCAAAACTCACACTGCATGTGCAATGTTCGGTCTAGTACAGATCATTGCATACATAAAACT
>JASDQU010307672.1:0-14882 GCA_032191745.1 Picea mariana
AGAATTTAACCGAGTAGACTTTTATCTCTTTTTTGGACTCGTATGGTTACACGAAAAGGAACCCCTTGGAGTCATCTTTGAGCTCTTTTCAGACTCTCTAAACATGAAAAGATTGTCGAGTGATCTTGCTTCCTTTCCCACTTGTTAAAAGCTTTGAAAGGGAGTCTTTTGAGTGATAATTTATCTCTTTTTCGGCCTCGTGACACTGACATTATGAAAAAGGAGAACATTGGAGTCGTCTTTAAGTTGTTTTCAGACTCTCTAAATATGAAAAACCACCAAGTTTACCTTTTTTGGACTCGTTAAACAATCATACATTGAAGGGCCATATGGGATTGACCCCTTACTTCTTCCAATTCATTAAAAAAATAAAAAGAGACTTACCGAAGTTGAGTCATATCGAGCATGTGTTACCCTCCTCAAGCTCGTTAAATTAAAAAGAGGTACTCGTCTATATGGATGGTGGAAAAATTGAAAGAAGCAAGCCAAGTAGATTTTGAGAACACCACTAGTAACTCTTATAGTCGCCCTTGAACATGACACTTTGTCTTTGCACGCATTTTAATCCGTTGAACCTATACACTGAGCCAATTATCTGAGTTCCTTTTACTCCTTTGGGTCACTTGACGAAAGTCACAACATCCACTACATCATCAAGTTCTGGTCCATGTCACATTTCTGCTGATGTGTCTCAGTGTTCAAGGGAAGTATCTGCCTCAAGAGTCAGCCATAAAAAATATCATGTTTCAATACCTGTGTCAGTCCATGTTCATTCGATCTACCAATTACATCTCTATGTCATTTTTGTGTCATTGATGGGGGATACATCAAGGCCCTCCTTCAATGAGTCTATTCCTATCGACTTCAACACATTATCCAGGAACTAGACTTAGAAACCAGTTAGTACTTTGGGACTTGCATGCCTCAATGGTAGGCCTCCTCACATTCGGCAGTGGGTTTAGATCATTGACTCTTGATCAGTTGATTCCATGGATGTTTGACTTTATCTCATCTATTCACATTCATTGGAATGTACTAGAGTACCTTGGGAATCATTGACATCAATGGTGATCTCCCTCACACTTGTTAACAGTTTACATCATTGACTGGTAATCAAGTGGTTTCTGCCATGTTTGACATCAGGAAATCTACTCACATGGTTATATTCGTACTACATCAGGATTGGTAAGAAGACCCTGGGTTGATTTTTCACTCTTATGTATACTTTGACCAGGTTGCGAAGGATTTCTTTTGAACTATGACACGTATATTGTTACATAGATCCAATTTGTATTGGTCGTGGCTATGTCTTGTCATCCCATAGATCCACCGTGTATTCTTTTTGGCTATGATCAGTTCAGGTCACAGGAGTATAGATCCACATTGTATCTTCAGTGGCTATACCATTTTGTCAATATAATTATGGATCTGCAGTGTATTTTATGGCGGCCATACCTAAAAAGTATTTATCACTCAAGCATAGGTATGCCTACCTTGGGTTAGAAACATGTCATAATATTTGTTTGATGGTTGTGTGCAAATTTTTCTAGTTTCTCTGCATCCATACCCTTGCTCGAAAAAGTATACAAAGTACTTCAGTCATCATCATCTTCTAACTTCGTACTTTGGGGGGAAATCTGTTACACCTCAAAATTACTCACTTCAATAGTGTTGCAAGTGCCGTCATTACGAGTTTTGTAAATGTCGCATGTTGTCTGCAAGTGTCACATATTGACTATAAGTGTTTCAAGTGTCACAAACATCATACTACCATATTGCCTATGCCGTGCCTCTAACGACATCACAAAGACACTTAAGACACCTCAAAGGCTAGTTTGAAAGAAGAGAAATCAGTTGACAGGAAGTACAAACCTTTTGCCATTGAAAGAACCACTAAAAAATGAATTTTGGAGAGGCATGCTCCCCTACCCACTATCAGGGAGTGCTGGCGCTACCTAAGCCTCTTTGGGGAAGTTTCTAAGCACCCTGTGCACCCTTTTGGGGGAGCTCTACCCTTTTCTGAGAAAATTTTGGGTTTGTTGAGGCAAATCAGGGAAGAATCCCTCAATTCCTGAAAGTGGTTGGATTCGAATAGATGGTCAAGGCATGATCTTATGATATTAGGGAAGATCCTAAACTAAGGGAGAGGAATCCTCAACTTATCCCAAATATATCTCAAGTGGTTGGGCCTATCCAAGGTTATATAAGGAGGCCTTCTCATGGTGAAACGTACAATGGAGATTGAGAATTATACCTAACTTATGATCTCATAAGAAGGTATTGACATGTAAAATATTGGAGATGTGAAACTTATGATCTCATGAGTGAGATGACATCAAAGCCATCAGTGTAGATTGCTTGAGTAAAGGGGTTGGACAAGGAGAACTGGAAGAGGCTGTTGCACCTTCATTCAAAGGATTGTAAGTACTTTTACTTGTTCTCATTAATAATCAATTCCTGGCCTGTTTCTTTCAAACTTATTCTTGTTCCATATGAGTTTGTATGGAGTAGATGGATCTATGTTTGAGCTAATATCAGTAGAGTAGGAAGTCTTTTGTACCTTTGTTTGTTTTACAAGACCTATATGGAAGCTCAGGATCGAAGCTCAACCTGGACTTTGCAAGGAAAAGCGTCACTAATAAGGTACATATCTTTGTCCTTCTCTTTCATTGATTAGTTTGATTAGATCTAAAAGGAAGTTAGTGTCCATGTTAAGAACTTTTCTTTCTTGGCCTTAGGATTCTAGATACGAAGAGGGAATCCACTTGTCCACATGGGGATTCACCTACAACAAAGATCCCCAAATACAAATAAATCCACAAAAATATCTCTGATGCTAGGTGAGTATCCAGTGGTTATCCCTTCAACTAAATTCACGCGACCTCATGATTAACTCTGGTGTGAGAAGAGCCTCCTCATCTTACCGATTATACAATGGACTTCTCAACTCACTGTCTCATACACATATGTTGATTTAATTGCCTTGGAGAAGTTTACTCACAAAATCCTATTCCAAGGCACTAAATCTTAAGCTAGTTTGTGCACCCTAAAAATAAAATCGTGGCTAATCAGTTTTAGTTTAAAGAATAAATTTATTGGCCGTGGTTACTCAGAAATCTATGGAAGTGAAACTCATGGTGTTATGACTCTGCCATAAAATAAATACGGATATAATGCAAAGTCTATATTTAACTTTTCAATGAATGATATGCTAATAAAAATAGTGCAGTCTTCAATTTCAAATCTACAATTCAGAAGTGAAATACGATATTTCTCTAAATGTGCTAAGCTAATGATGAAAATTCAAAGACATAAATGCCAACCAATGCAAAATGCCTATTTTTTTGTATTTTCAATATTCTAAAAAGAAAATGCATGGACTGATAAGCAACTTGACAGATGAATTCTACTATGTATAAAAGAAGAAACTCAAGTAGAATACCAGGTAGCCAAGCAAACAACCCAGAAGCCAAGGACAAATTAAAAATAAAAAACAAAGAGAAGGACTATGCCCAAAAAATCAACTCCAAATAGGATTCTTGTCATCCTAGATAATCTCAACAAATGCTACAGATAACTAAGAAGGCTCAAGAATATTTAAATCCTACCTATCAGTCACTCAACCAAGAAAACAAGCAAGGGGAAGTGGTATACGCGACTTTTCAGGAGAACAGAGCGTATAAACGCTTCTTGCAATGAGACAGGAAGTGTGTATATCTGAACGTTAAGGCAAAAAGGGTGTATATGCTTTAAAACAAGGCCAAGTAAGGGTAAAAGCCTGAAAACTCAGACTCAGAGTGAACAGAATATGTCAAGCAGTGATACAACAAGAAACACAAAGGAAAAAGAGAAATGTAAGAAGAAAAAGTACTTCAACCCTTAGAAGGAATATCATATCCCTAGTGGAGTTACCATTTCTGATACAAGGGAAAAACTCCTTATGGCCAAGGGTAAACCACAACAAATAGGTATGACTGCAAAAATCAACTCAATTCCAACATATTCTATATAGAATAATGTGCAATACAAGAAAGAGGCCTACCTCGATCCAATGTTTGATGATGTTCCACCGTTGAGCACTTTGACCTAAAGCTTTATACCTGTGATAAGTTCTCAACAAATGAGCAAAGCAAGCATATAGTGATGATATAAAAGGTATTAGCACATCAGATAGCATAATCCATTAATAAGAATTAAAAACACACCCATGGATAATAATCATATATTTGAAAGATATTAATAGGACGGGAAAGGAGTATTTCTATTAATAATTGATCAGCAGAAGTGTCAACATTACAGACTTCTGTGTCAGCACGGTTCAAAACCAAGAAACCGAGTTCCTTCCAACTGGGTCCCCACCACTTCAATCCTCCACCAAAGGAAATCTCATGAGAATGAGGCAAAGAAGTCCTCTCAATAATAAGGGAAGAGCTTGGGGGATGAACACTGTGTTCAGACTTGATGGACAAAGGGATGCAGACTCAATATGAAGTAATTTCTCCAGAGTAACTTTTCTCTCAAAGTTTAATTCTTTCTCCTGTTTTTCCATAGTTTGAAATTGTTCTCTTATAGCCTCTAGAATGCAACTGAAGGGTCGAGTCAGAACATTTCTAGTAAATGGAAGGCCAAGGATCAGAGATCTTTTGTCATGACATGGAAACCTGACCTCATTTTGTATTTTCTAGCACAAATCCTGATATATGCGAGATATAGTGGAGCAACAAGCGTATACGCACCTTGTATAATTGATAGGGAGCGTATATGTGGAAAAATGTATGCTTTTTATCTCTGGATTCATCAAAAAGGGATGAAAATTCTGCATAGGGAAATGGAAAAAGGCCCTCTATGCAAGATAACAATGGTGAGGAAAATATTTCTATAACAATATATGGATCCAAGGCTCTCCAAACCCTCCCCTACTATGCTCTAGTGACCTTTTCTCTATGGATGATCCTCCAACTGCTTTATATCTCTTCTTATACCCTATTCAATGAATTGTTGCAAAACCCCAATTCACAAGGGTCCTTGCAGGATGCCCTTGGGGCGTCTAGAGATTCCTTGCAAGACAATCCTTCCTCCACCCATGAGAAAGCATCATTTTATAGGTGCACAAAATCCTTCTAACACCAGTGGACCTGTCGATCAATATCCTTTGGAAAAATTTCACAAACCCCTTGTGCAAGTCGATCTGTCCTCAAGACCTCTCTGGAATGAAATAAAGCACCATAATGAAATCAAATGAGGATTCCGAATGAATCCCTTTCCTGTCTACTTAGGGTCGATATTGCACCAATGAAACTAAACCTGTAGTGGAAGGGTTTTTCCCAAGACCCCAACAAAAACACTATCTACAAGAGAACACAATAATATATCAAATCATAATGACAAAGGGAAGTTTTGTTCCTATATTTATACTTCCTTTGGACCTTCTGCATATTTCCCCTCCTTTTACCAAATCAATTATTTTTCCTCCAACTCCATTTAAATATAATTGTTTCTTTTATTTAATGTCACTTTTAGGGTTTGTCAATCTTTTAACCTAGTGACACCTCCTTGACTCCATTTTTCCTTGTTGAATATAGCCTACAAAATTTGTATAGGATATTGAGTCATTCCCCCATCACGTTCAATTGGAAGAGGACATTATAGGACAATTAGATGGGTGCTAGTTGAAAACTAGCTTGCTGGCAGTTGACACTTAAAAACGAAAAATGGAGATTTTTTCCATTATTTTTGCTAATAATGTAGTGAAATTTTCTGTCAATAACAACTACAGGTCTATCTCTGAAGATTTTGTTCAATTGATGATATTCATTGTTGATTTTCTGATTTAACTTCTTGTTTGTATCTCAGTTGTGGTTACTCATCATCTATTGTAACTTAGTTGTTGATACTCATCATTTGTTTTAGCTCATTTGTTGCAACTCATTTGCGGTTAGTCATCATTTGTTCTAAATTATTTGTTGTTACTCAACATTTTCTACAATTTATCATTTTTTGTAACTCATTTTTTGTTACTCATCATTTGTTGCAACTCATCGCTTGCATGTTGTAATTCATTGCTTGTTGTAACTCATTACTTTTTGTAACTCATTTCTTGGTGTAACTCATTTATTATTGTAACTCATTGCTTGTTGTAACTCATTGTATGCTTCATGCAATTCATCAATTGATGTAACTCCTCACTCAATGTGATTCCTTGATTGTTACTCATCACCACCACTTTATAGTTTTCCCTCACTACTAATACTAATTATAGTATGCAACACTCTATTGCGACTCTGAGAAATTCCTCTGCATGCTAAAACGATGGAATAAGTGTTGAAACTTGAGTGCAATGGTGATGTGACACTACTCTGAATAGATTCTAAAACTCTATACGCCACTCTTTAGTCATGAATTATTCCAAATCCACCTGTTACGGTTATTATTACTACTAGTACTCCGACGTTTGATTACATTCAATTGTTGACACACCAGATGCATCTTACGGTACGTACTCAATAGGTATGTCCTTTCCATTTTATCGTATGATTTTGGGTTTTTAGGTGACAGTTGGATTAGTGTCATAAATCCCGCCTCAATCGAGGATGAATTTGACCTTTAGTTGGGGGCGACAAATCACCTTACCATGTGTCATATTTATTACCTTTTTCGTTCTTCCTATCACATCATGTTGCCATTCCATGATGACACAGAATTTATATTGTTTTTCATTATTACTAATTATGGAATACGAGCTCCATACCACCCGCTTTTTAAATTCGATAATCTCTCCCTAGCAAAAACTACAAGTTCATTCATGTAACTTACCTTGTCGAAACTCCACTGACAATATTCTAGTGAGAATTTGACTACATACAATGGTAGGATTAGTTTTCCATCATGAACCCGAGTCCCTCGACCTATTGTGTGGCTATCCCGAGGCTTACAATATTTTTCAGAATGTACGTTGGTTGGCTTTCTTTGTTAAATTTCATGGATTTGACAATGTCGTCGTACTCAAGTTTGTTGAGAACTTAGAAGGAGAAATCTCTATGGTGCATGGATTGCATGTTGATGTTACAGAGGGGACTATTGTAGAGGCTACATGGATACCATGGTTAGGGGTGATTTGGTTAAGTAAGAAGGCATTGATTCCAACAACCAAGGTGAATTTCCTCAGAGACGAAGAACATGGCAAAGAAAAATGTAAGTGAATCGAAAGAACCTAACTGCCCTTATCTTGGCAAGATGTTTCTTATTTCATTCAAAGATACATTATCTATGAAGGAATATTTTCTATTGTATTCAATTATTATTTTATTTTTTGTTCACATCTTCGCCATGGGAAGTTGCTCAACATCCCATACTTTTTGTTGGAATCCATGAAGCTAATGTCTAGCTATATGATTTTGTCCATACATCCACAAGCATGTGTTTCAAACCATGGGTTGATCAAATTTTTGGTCATCCATGCACTCGAACAAATAAATGGGATGTGTCTCCAATTCATTACCCCTATTGGAACTTAGGGTTCAATGGAGGAAGAAAGAACTTATACAGAGAAAATATAATAAGATGAGGAGGTAGATTTGAAAGGAGATAATTTAGGACCATAACTTGCTAATAGAAATAGTGAGTCAAGTGACAAGAGGTATGGAAATAGGAGAGATATGGAAATGGAAATTATCCATGAAGACATGACCACTAAAGTGGAAGTAGAAGAAGAATCTAGAGGAGTTACAAAGAAGGAAGAGGTAGGATGATATACAAATAAGGAAGAGGTAGGAGAAGATATAGAGAAAGAAGAGGGAGGAGGAGCCACAAAGAAGGAACCTAGTAAAGAGGGTATGGAATAGAATAAGAAGACCTCGGGGAAGAAGAAGAATAGGTTGAGAAAACAAAGACATAGGGTGACCTCCCTGTTATGGGAAACATTTCACCACTAACCTATTCTGATGAAGTATAAATTATAGGTGAAAACCCACCTATGGAAGAATGCAAACCTTTCCCTATCATAGAAGAACCTCCACCATAGAAAAGACAAAAAAACAGACCATCTTGAGGAAGTGTTGATGACCTCCTAAGAACAAGGACCATTTATTCTCCAACAACAATGAAAAATCCATCATCTGAACCACAAAAACCTACTGAAAAGTTGATTATTGCAAGGAAAGGAAGGAATAAAGAAAGAACTAGTAGAACCAGGCTAGGTAAAACTAAATATTTACTTGAGAAAATTAATCATTTAAGGGAGAAAAATTCTGGGCTAGAAGATCAATTAAGGGTTCTGAAAGGGAATTTTCAAGAGGAAGAAAAAACCATAGGGTTGGGGCTCTAGATTATATTCCTCAGCTAGGACACAACTATGTTCAGCATGTGGTGATGTCCTTAACCCATTAGTATATGCATAGGATGGTGCGATGCCACTGAAATTCATTTCTATAGGAGTTCAGACAGAATCTATTGAGGAGAATGAAGAGTCTACTGAGACTTCCCAAGGTAATCAATGTATGGTTGGGGATAATGTTTCTCCACAAGAATGAGTAGTACCTGACATAAAGACAACTAACCCTACTCAAATTGTTGAGATAAATGTTGAAACTCCAGGAGACAAAGATGTTGAAACTCTAGAAGAAGAGAAAAGACATAGTGATGTAGAAACAATGAAATCTTCTCAAGTTGTCACAGAATAGTCTAACCAAGATACCACTGTCACACAAGAACCATTAGTACTTGCCACAGAGATAGTTGAACCTAAAAAAGTCACTCAAATGGATGTTGAAAATGAAAAAGGTGAGGATGTTGAAACTCCACGAGGTGAGGTAAAACATAGTAAAAAATGGGTAGAGGGGCCTTCTCTAGCTGATACACAAAAACCTACCCAAGACGTTGGTGTTACATAAGAACTATCAGTGTCTACAAATGAGGTAGCTCAACCTAAGGAAGAAAGGGCTCGAAACATCACCCATGTTATTGATATACTATTTTTTGAAACTCATAAGTGGAAGTAGCTATCCCTGTCATTCTAGGTAGGGGAAATCCCCATCCAAGAGAATAAAAGGATTATTTGTGACCACATAGAAAAATGGGAAGAAGAGTTGGTGTTCCATAAACAAAGGTGGGATAAGTTGAAGGAAGAGAGACAACAATTGAAGGATCTAAAAGGCCATGTCTAAACCCTATAGGTCATAAAGGAAAATATGTGTAACTTGACACATGAATTACTGAGTTGCAGGAGTCAATCCCTTGCTTATCAATTATTTATTCAAGAACAATTCATTATTTTCCAATTGGTATCTCTGAAAGAATATAGAATTTGTAATTTTGATTCTACTATTTATTTTCTGAAGACCTTCTTTCACATCAGTCTTGCAAATAAACATTTTCTATGAAAATTATAAATGCATGAGTTTATTTCGTTTGGAGAACACAAATTTAATATTTCACCATACATTGGGGATATTCAGTTGAGGAATTTTAATTCATTTTTCAGTAACCAAGCAAGGTGTAAGGAAACCTATGACACCATGAAAACAACTCAGATAGAGAAAATTTTATGGGTCAGAGGAGAACCTACCCCTGTTGTTTATATAACTAGGGATTTCAATAAGATTCCTGGTTCAGAAGAATGGGTTGTCACTATGAATGATGTCTAGTTGTTTATCTTGGACCTCTACCACAAATGTATTAATATGCAATTGCAGGATGCCCTGGCAGGTAGTCTACTCATATGGGAAGCTTCTAACGATGAGTTAAAAACTTGGGATCCCTATGGGTACCCCAAATTTACTCATTCCCTCTCAAGAGTAACCAAGTATGAGGATTGTATCAGGCACTGTGGATCCAGATGGTCATATGCCTTGGCCTGAGATACAAATTTTCCTTTATATGGATTCCTATTAGAAGATATCAACACATGTATCAGTTAAGGCCAGATGAGAATTGGGGGATATATTTGATGATGACCAACGAGTACATGACTATACAAGAGAACATTGTTGTATCCTATGACCTCACTAATGTTCACCTATGGTATTTCCAAATTGACTCATACTTTGAATGATTATTGAGTTGCATGAGGACATGCAGTTGCTTTAGTTAGGGGGAGATGTTTGGTTCAGGAATTGACACCTTTTTGTCATCCTTTTATTATCGCTTCACCTTGTTTTGTTATATCATCCATGTCTTTTCATAACCATTGTTGTCTAATATCTTGTATTTTTTTCTAGGTATTCTTAGTCCATATGTTTCCTCAATTCATTAATTCTTGCTTGCATTTGAGAAGGATAATGGTTGTTTGGGTATTTACTAACAATGCATTAAGAACTACTTGCAAGATATTTGACCATAATAAGTGTTGTTAGTCTTGAATTGTTGCTACTCCTTGGGTGTTGTTACTCCTGATATTTTGTTACTCCCAAATTTTTGTTACACCTGAGGTGTTGTGACTCATGAAGTGTTGTTACTTCTAAATCGTCATTTTTTCCAACAGACCGGGAATGGCATATGGAGACAGTAAATGTTTGTATTGATGTTGATTGAGTTGTTGATTCATGCAAGTCCCTCATGGAAATGACCTATTTACCTGGGTGACATGGCTAATTTTGCAAATTCACAAGTATTGTATTATCACGAGTCTATTTCAACAAGCTCGAATTATTGGAAAATTCATTAAATAAGATCTATAATTAATCATTTCCGTTATGAATAATTGTAAGAAATATTAGACATATTCCTAACTAAGACTGTATTGAAAAAATTGAGAATCGAGAATCGAAATATTCTCAAGGCTGTTCATAATTGTCAATTTTCTAAAAATAGTTTAGAAGAGGGAGCTTTTAAAAAGAGGAACATTTATGCTCCAAAACTAGTGTATTTTTTTGGGATCAATCAAGTCTGGTCAATGAGAAGCAACATACACAAATTTACTCCTTGAGTTGGATTAATTAAGATTCAAGAAGTTTGTGATTCATTTTTATGTGAAATTAAGTTGTAGTTTATGTATCTTTTCTAGCCCATGCTAAGGAGGAAGGACCCTCCTCTTTAGCAGGGTTGTTGTTATTATATTTCTAGGTAGACGTATATTGAGAGTGATTGTTTTAGTTTGTTTCAGATCTTTTTTGTTATTGTTGTTTCATATTATATTATGAGTATTCTTGTGTGGATGCAAGGTGTTATTACTCAAGATATATTGTGAATCTAGTTTACTTCAAATATTATTGTTGTTACAGGTTTCTTGTGTTGGATCGATTGATGTTGATTAATATATAAATTTAGCTAGACTTAGAATGTTGTAAATCGTTCCCATTTTATGAATCATCATTTTCTTTTTTATTTATTTCATGTCAGAAGTGTGTGCCAGTTATCGAAAAAATTGGAAAGTGAAGGCAAAAATTAATCTCCCTAACTTCAACAAGAAGCTAGAACAAAACAGGGTAGAATACAAGTTTCTCCTTAGATTTCATTGTCATATAAACTAGTTCATATAGGGACAAATGACATACCTTTTAAATGACATTTGATCCTCGCTAGTGTCGTCCTTGCCACTCCATCTTTGGATTTGTGGGATGGTCAACCTATTTAAGAAGCACAAACCAACAAAGAGAGATAACAATGATATATATATTCCAGTGAATTCTATGTATAAGATCAAGGAGTTATACAATAAAAGTAAAGACACCTTTATAGGGAAGAAATGTATTGTTGCGTTATATTAAATGAAAGAGGAGAATACAACCCAGGTCTTGATGTTGCAAGGTCCCTTCCATGGCCCTTTTCTTCAACACAAACATGTTTCCTCCAATGCCTTTGATGAAGAACATACACAATATGACTTGGAGAGCTAAAGGAAATCTATATCAAGTATAATCTACAATAGAATTCTTCATGCATAAGCAAGCCTTAGCCTTTTCCATGAGAGATGCCTTTTTATATAGGGTGAAAGAGGGATCGATGAGGAGATTAGGATGATCCCACTAAATCAGAGAAGTAAGAAAGATCCAAACTGATCGGATGCCACCTCATCCTCTAGAAGAATCCCTTATAGAACCTTCATGAATTTCAATTTTCCTCTTGCTTAAGCATCATCGCACCCTATGCACAAGAATCCTGCGATGACGTCGCAGTCCAGTTTTGGTGCAACATGCGACGATCAAGAATTGTCGCACCCCAAGTATAGAGAAGGCTACGACGATCTCCTTTGACATAGTTTTTAAGGAAGGAAAGATAATTCACTTTTCTCATGGAGAAAGTCTCTTTTAGTGTTTCCAGGGAACATGGAAGTGAGTCATGCACATATCATCAGTTGATCACTGGGGTGACCAAAATAATGTGTGACAGGATGCACCCAAAAGTATGAAGTTGGAACCTGTGAAAATTGAAATACTTTGTAGAATGTGTGTGTCGAAAACAAGGAGAACATCGGTCAGGAACCTACAAACAATCAAGCATATGCATAATAATATACCATATTCTTAGGTAGGCATTCCCATACTCAAACTACAAGTGAATCTAATCATAAGTTTCAAGTGATTCATGGCCACTAAACATACACTGTGGATCCATGTCATCATGATTTAGCATAGCCATGAGAAATACATCGTCAATCTATGCTCTTTAAGAATTCAAATTCGGACATAGTCACGAGACATACACAATGGATCTATGTGTCAGTACAAACTCATGAATACTCCATCACAACCCGTACCGATATGGTGAGGTCTAGTGTCTTCATTTCCATCATCCCGAAGTATGAATCTAGCCATGTGATTACAAGTGTCGAAGTCGAACATGGTAGAAACCACTTGATTATCGGTCATTAATGAAAACTATTAACAAGTGTGATGGAAATCACCATTGATGTCAATGAATCCCAACTTACTCTAGTTGTTCGACAACACAAGTATTCCAAGAGAGGATGAACACATTCATCAACCACTCACATAACCATATCAAAGATCAACACAACAATGTTTTCACGTGGTAAAACCCCTATGGGGGAACATCCATGGACCCAGGCAACGTGACCACTTGGAATAATTTATTAGTGAAAAATAAAACGATTACAAAGATATTTTACAAGAGAGTTTATCACAATTGATCATAGGAAAATTACCCTCCATTCTCTTTAAATAGAGATCATGGATCAATCAGGTGTTAAGCCATGGATCAATGGTCATTAATATCGAGGATAATATGAACCGACAAATCGCTCTATGTTGAGAACATATTGTGACCATCGGATTTCCTAACTACAAATGCATACTAATGCATGCTAAAGAAACACACTTTTACCTAACGACACATTAGACCAAGTAAATCTTAACTAAATCCTAAGTGTTTAAATTCTAAATTCTAACCTTGTACAATATCTACTGCAAATAGATATTCAGAAAAGAATATAAAAGATACAATGGCAAATACAAACATTACACAAAGATTTTTCCCTTGGAAACCCAAACCAGGAAAACGAGCATATTCTATATATATTCATTGTGTTGCAATGTTTACAATACAAAATACATATAGGAGCTAGCGGCATCCAAAACCCTAACCCAATGACATGGATTAGTCTAAAACCCTAATTCCTTAACCGAAAATAGAAAAGCATCGGCAAAGAAACCATGTGCCGAAAAACCACCTAAATATAATGTGGTCCCAATGCGAAAAAAAAAATTTGGGGAGGCGCTTCCCCCGAACCTCCTCGGCACCTGTAACAGATGCTCAGAAACTGCTACTTGTGCAAAGAATATAACACATACCCAACATTCTCCCACTTGTTGTTTTCTTTGCACACAGGGGGTTACAGGGTTATATAGTCAACAATCCAGGGCAGCAATGCCCATGGATCCTCTACACCAAGAGAACTTCTCAGTGCTCACAGATTTTGTTAATGAATCTGCAACATTCTTCAAAGTGTCCACCTTCATCAGTAATACTTTCTTTTCTTCAACCATGTCTCTCACAAAGTGATATTGAATATCAATATGTTTTGTCTTTGAATGATGAGTTGAGTTCTTTGCCAAAAAAATTGCACTCTGACTGTCACAATCTATTCTTATAGCTTGTTGTACCAACCCAATACCTGAACACAATATTTGTAACCATACTGCTTCCTTTCTTGCATGAGTGGCTTCCATGTATTCAACTTCTGTAGTTGAAAGTGCCACTACAACCTGTCTTTTTCTCATCCAACTTATTGCTCCTCCAAATAGGTTAAATACATACGCACTTGTAGATCTCCTATGATCCAGATCTCCTGCCTAGTCTACATCCACAAATCCATGTATATCCACCACTCTGTCCAATCCTGGTCTTCCTTCATAGTACAATCCATAGCTAGCAGTGCCACGCAAATACCTGAAAACCCTTTTTACTGTTGTCCAATGCTCCTTCCCTAGTTTTGACATATACTTACTCAAAACTCCCATTGCATGTTCAATGTCCGGTCTAGTACAAACAATTGCATACATAAAACTGCCAACTACACTGGAATATGGAACATGAGACATGTCCTCCTCTTCTTCATGTGTCTTGGGACACTGATCCGTAGAGAACTTTACACCAACAAGAATAGGAACCTTGACCGGTTTTCATTCCTACATATTAAACCTCTACAATATTGTCTCGACGTATTTTCTCTGATTTAACAAAAGTTTCCTCTTTTTCTGATCTCTTTTAATTTCCATGCCCAAAATGAAATTTGAAGCACCGAGATCCTTCATGTCAAATTTAGAGGATAACTGAGTTTTCACATCCTGGATAATCTCCTTGTTGTTTCCTATCAACAACATGTCATCCACATACAAGACCAAATAAATCAAATGATCACCGATTAATTTAAAATACACATAGTGATCCTCTTTGATTCTTGTGAAGCCAAATCCCAGCATATAAGT